>OX465289.1:25253808-25376308 GCA_949987695.1 Merzomyia westermanni
ATATTATATTATATTATTATATTATATTATATTATATTATATTATATTATATTATTTATATTATATTATATTATATTATATTATTATATTATATTATATTATATTATATTATATTATATTATATTATATTATATTATATTATATTATATTATATTATATTATATTATATTATATTATATTATATTATATTATATTATATTATATTATATTATATTATATTATATTATATTATATTATATTATATTATATTATATTATATTATATTATATTATATTATATTATATTATATTATAATATATTATAATATAATATAATATATTATATTATATTATATTATATTATATTATATTATATTATATTATATTATATTATATTATATTATATTATATTATATTATATTATATTATATTATATTATATTATATTATATTATATTATATTATATTATATTATATTATATTATATTATATTATATTATATTATATTATATTATATTATATTTTAATTTAAATCATTTTATTATATGTTATTTTGTTTTATTGTATTTTATTATATTTTATTGTATTTTATTTTATTTTATTTTATTTTATTTTATTTTATTTTATTTTATTTTATTTCATTTTATTTTAGTTTATTTTATTTTATTTTATTTTATTTTATTTTATTTTATTTTACTAGCTGGACCCGTGCGTTCCTTGCGCAAAAAAAAAACCAAAATGGTTTGAAACCTTTTGTTGGTCCAGGTCCAGGATTTTTCAAACCATTTTCTCAAATTATAAAAAAAGATTTTCAGCTACACTTGTTGTGAGACCACAAAAAATGGTAATTCTATACGACAGCACGTAACTGCTAATATAGGTCCAAAAATCTCGGAAAAGGTATCAAACGACGCGTTTTGATCTCTGTATCAATAATCCGAAAGCGGAAATTAAATAATTAGTTTCAGTGAAAAGTTATTAGTAAAAAACCTAAAAATTGCCTAGGTCCGATCCCAAATAGGGGACTTGATCCAAGGTATTTATGTGCACAACACCTTTCTGCGTAGGCTTCAAAAAAATAACCTTAGCCGGTACAACACCGGCTACGCGGTCCACAATATTTCTGCACAGAACACATTTCTGCACTTTTCGGTACACCCTAATCTGTGATTACAACAACCACATGAAAATGACAGAAAAATTTCAACTTTAATTGCAAATATCTCTGAACAGACATAAAATATCGAATTTCCGCTTTCGGATTATTGATACGAAGGTTAAACCCCGTCGTTTGATACCTTTCCCGATATTTTTGGACCTATATTAGCAGTTACGTGCTGTCGTATAGAATTACCCAAAAAATTATACAAATATGCGCAAACAGCTATTTGAAATTCCACCACTTATATTACATTCACATTGAGCCATAAACTTAAGTTGATTGCCAACATCAATATGAATTAACTCAAAAAATGTCCCTTTAACTCGAGTTTATGACCCAGTGTGGACGCAGTCTTATTCACTTATTTTAGCAATGTTCCAGTGTAGATGGCGCGCTCGCCTTTAATTATTCTAGCACTGTTCAGTCTTACTATTCAACTGTAGATGTCGCGAGGCATATGAATGTCACAGTCACAATAGCGTTGCAGTACAAATTGATTTTTTTGTGCATTCACAATCGTTTATTTTAAAGAATTTATTTTTATAAAATACGCTTAAACAAAAGCACTCCGCTAATTAAAACATGGTTTCGCATCTAGAGCTAACCCCCACCTTTAAAACGATACCTTATTTATTAATATTGGTTCAAAATGAGAGCAGAAAATTAGGAAATAACACAAAAAGACCTTACAGAAATAATATATATGATTTTATTTTATTTTATTTTATTTTGTTTTGTTTTGTTTTGTTTTATTTTATTTTATTTTATTTTATTTTATTTTACTTTATTTTATTTTATTTTCTTTTTTTTATATTACTTATTGTACACAAGCCGATTTGGGGATTAAGGGGATTCATCAACATACAGAAGCAGAATGTCTCATATCAGCAAGCAGTCAAGCAAGAGTTTATATACACGTATACTAAGAAAAATTTAGTTTTCAACTCAGATATGCATAGAACCAACATCAACACCACGGCACAGGAACAAGCACATATTAAATTTTGTTAGGCGTCATTTTTCCTGGATACAGAGCCCAAAGATGTTTACACATCAATAAAAATGTTTAGCGGAAACTTCAATAAACATTTCAGTGCCACTGTAAACGTTCCGGGAACAATCGAGCATTCAAAGTAGTTGCCAAACCAACATCAACAAAGTGACCGGAGTGTACCGCAATGCACCAACGGATAAAACAATTTATTAGGTCACATGGAAGTTGGTGTTATTGTGGCGATTTTATGCTACCTGCTACTCTGTCACATGAAATATTTGTTTTTGCTACATGTTTGGGCATTTTTTGTAAAAACTCGATTATGGTGGTGGGCAAGAAAAAAATACTGGTGTTTCTATAAAAAAAAGTCTGATCAAAGCGTTATAAAGTGTTAATACAAAAGTAGTAAACAACAAAAGTTTGTTCAAGTAACAACAACATCAAGTAGTAACAACAACATTAAAGAACAACCGACAAGCTACATGGGTTGGTTAAGTTTTTTTTTGAAACGAAAAGTAAAAGTAACCAGCACACATTGTAGCTACTGGCTTCCAAGCGATACGAGACAGTTTTTGTTGCTGTTCAAGTTTTCCTTTTCACTTTGCTTGAATATATACAGGAAGCACGTTGCTGTCTTAAGTCTTTCGTTTAGCTTCTTTTACTTTCTCCCCTTTTTTTCTTCCACTTTTTCGTGCGTTTTGTTGTTCTTTTTCTTGCTGCTTGCTTGTGGTTAAGATGTTCAATAATCTCAAAATACTTAAGTATGTATACATTTATATATATTTAATCTATCCCTTGCTATTAGTAGCAAACCATAAACTTTCTGTTTCATTTCTCATTTCGTTATTCAAATTAAATTTCTACTAATTTCTCATGCCGCATGAAAACTGTCATCACTTCAGAAAACAAAGAACTCGTAAACCTTGCATTATTATGATAAAAACTCATTAGGAAATGAGGTCGAAAGCATCGCAAGACAGTTGTAAATTGATAAGCAAAATTTAGGCAACAGTTTATTTGTTGTTTGAGCGCATGAATGCGCGATGAACAAGCACAAATCGATGATAAACATTTAAATAAATAAATTAACGAAATGACAACTCTTAGTGAAACTCAAGTTATCAAATTAAAAAGCAATATAAAATCAATAGAATAAACATAGAACCCTAATGGACCATAAGAAAACCATGATGTGCGTGGCTAATTGCCGTAAAATGCATAAAACTAATAAATAATTGGAAAATGGGATAAAGTTTTGCGTAAAAGAGATTTTTCTGCGCTGTAAATGCACTCTTTTGTTTGGTATATTAATTGAGTTTTTTAAAAACGCGCATCTTAGCAGATAAAATGATTTGAGTAAGGTGAATTTCTTTTGTTCCCAGTGTGCGGTATTTTTAGACCATTTTAATCAAAATCAAATATCTCTGGAAGGCCAAAACAGTAACAAAACCCTCACATATTTCGAAAAGTGAATATTGGTTAAAAATTGATTCCAAGATTTCCAATCACAATAGAATTTTCTAAATAATTCGAACCGTTAGCCTCATAGTGGCATATTTTCGATGAAATATTGCATTGTTACCGAGTTCTGAAACAAAACAAAAGTTTCAAGCCTCTAGCACACCGGGAAGTTACTCAACAATCGATCGCAAGATTCCCCAATCTCCCTAAGGTCGCTGGGAAGTTAGTTGGTAATTGATGAGAAGATTCCCAATTTAAGTTAGTTCTAGTTAGTTAGCTAGCTTGATCCGTGCGCCACCTATCGAAATTTTTCCATGATCGATGATCTGCTCCAAGTTTCAAGAGTTTTAAAAATATCCAATATAAATTGCGAAAGTTTTTTCGAACATTTTAGCATCTTTTTAACCTCAATTTCAAACCTTTTAAACCTTACATATTTACCAAACTGAATATTGTGAAATATTTTTGAAAATATTTTTGGAAGTAAAGATTAACAAAATTCGAAAAAATACGATATTTAGAAAAACAAATCAAAACTTCTTCCCAAATATTTCCGAATATTCTAAAAATTAAATATTTTCCAAAAATATAATTTTTGAAAATCCTATTTATTATAGAATTTGACCACAGTCAATAGAATATACGTTATATACAAAATCGCAAATATGTATTTCAAACCTTTTTTTAAATATTTCTAAATTTTTTCAACAACAAATATTTGTCGAGCTGAATTTTTGAAAATTCTACTCGAGTGTCTTATTTATAAAATTTTCGGAAATCGAATTTGTAATATCCTTAGAGATTTCTAATTTGTATATCCTGAAAAAAAATATTTTATAGGTTTTTCCACGTCATATCGTCAGATAGTTGGAATCGACCTCTTCCGATTTGAATGAATTTTGGCTGCAAGCTTTCTTTTATCATAAAACGAATTTCTGTTTCAGAAAAAAATTATCTTTTTTAATATTTCTTAAATTACTGTACTAAAAAAAAAAGAAGCAATTGGCATTTTCAAAGGGGGTACTAAAAGAGGGTATAGAAAAAATATTTTGATAAAAATTTCAAAACTTCTAATTTTAGAAATGTTGTAATCTTTCAAAATTAAAAATTTTTAAATAAGTTATACCACTAGCACGAATATTTTTTCCCTTGTTAATTGAACTCGACTAGAATAATAAAAAAAAATTTTGTAATATTTGTAAACATTGTAACAAACAATTTTTGTTCGTCGGATTATTGATCAAATTACGATTAATTGCAGCTTAAATGAGTAAACTCCAAAAAAGTAGTAACAAAACAAGGGCAATTGCTTTATTACAAAAATTAGGGTACACAAAAAAAAAACACTCGCCTCTCAGGTGTAAAAAAAGCAAAAAAAATAAAAAATAAAAATCAAAACAAATCAAGAACACCCATAACAACAGTACTATTAATTTTTTAAATTATCATTCGATGAGTTTTAATTTCTGTTTCTCCTCTCGAATTTCACGGTCTACCACTTAAACTAAACGCTTATGTATTTGAATTCAAAAAACAAAATAAAACATAAAATACAAATTTGAGAGTAAAACAGGCCGCTTGAGGGCCATGGTAATGGAATAATAATTAGGAGTGAACTGTTAACAACATTAATGACATGAAAAAAAACAACAAATGGACAAATGAGTATGACGAAATTGATTTGGGTTTTGAACTGCATCCATGCAAATACAGTAGCGATCCGAAGGGGTTAGAATTTGCCCGAGGTAGGCATACCGGTCGTAAGAGGCGACTAAAATGCACAAAGGTAATGACGTGCAACTTGATGGTTGATCTACGGATATGATGCCTCTCACCTCTCATTACCCATCTCTCCTTCCTTACGGTAGGAGGGGTGACATGACCTAGAAGGTTCGGCTGGTCATACTAAATCGCTACCACGACAGTCGGGCAGTACCGCAAGGGAGTACCGGAGCGTACCGGATTCATGTCCGGCAAAGGACTGTCAGTTCGACAGCACTCCCCAAAACCTTCGGGGAGTGTTTTTGTCGTTACAACAACAACAACAACAACATAGTGACAGATTTAGCAACTTTTAAAATACCCAAGCGTTTAAAGTAAAAAATTATGAAACTCAATAATCAAATATTTCAGAAATGGATAGACTACTATTTATTTCAAATACCCATCTTTGTAGCTATAAATGTAACCATTATTTTAAATGAAGTGACATCCAGATCCGTTCTTTAACATCCGAGATCTTGTCATTCAAAAATCTGAGACTTTGTTTTATAATTTGTATAGATAGATAATAATCTTAAATTCGGAGTTCACTAAAGAAAATAGAAAAAAATGAATTTTCGCAAATCTTTTGATGGTTGTACTTACATAGGTATCTATGTAGTTTGTAAATTCCAAATAAAAATAATTTCCTTTAAACGTCAAAAGTTAAGTTGGCTTGTTTATGCTTTCAACATTTACATTTGTACCCATCTGACCATAACTTAACGGCCTTGCGGTCGAGTGATGGTCACTTTAAACTTAACAATACACACACATACACACAATTAACCGCACACGCACCAAAGGCAGCACTGCACACGCTTACATTTTGGTTGTGGCGCTACGCACGCGCATCCGTTCGACATCAATTTTAACGCTGCGCAAGTGCACGTGATCCACTGCGCTATGCGTTTTGTTTTGTTTCGGCCTTTGAAGCTGACTGTTACATTGACTCGTTTGTTTATAATTTGTTTTATAACTTTTTTATATGGCCGCATTTCTCGTTTGAATTTTCAAGTATTAAATGCCCCATAAAGAGTACAATTACAACAAATTGTGAAAGAAAATGCTGCAGTGATAAAATGTGGATTTATGGCTTGAGTTTCTTTAATGGCAAATTAAAGTAATTTGACCTCAGAATACTCAACACAGGTGTTAATTGGTTTTGTTATAAGTAGTATAGTCTTTGTAGTTATATTTATATGAAATATAATGAAAAAAAAATAAAAATTAGCTAATATTAAAAAAATAAAATAAACTAAAATAAAACAAAATAGAATAGAATGGAATATAATAGAATAGAATAGAATAGAATAGAATAGAATAGAATAGAATAGAATAGAATAGAATAGAATAGAATAGAATAGAATAGAATAGAATAGAATAGAATAGAATAGAATAGAATAGAATAGAATAGAATAGAATAGAATAGAATAGAATAGAATAGAATAGAATAGAATAGAATAGAATAGAATAGAATAGAATAGAATAACATAAAATAAAATAGAATATAAAATAAACTAAAAAAATAAATTTATCAAAACAACAAATAAAGTAAAATAAAATATAAAATAAAATTAAATAAAATAAAAAAAATAAAATAAAAGAAAATGAAATGAAATAAAATAAAACTAAATTACATAAAATATAAGAAAAGAAAAAAAAATGAAATCAAATGAAATAAAATAAAATAAAATAAGGAAAAATAAAATAAAATAAAATAAAATAAAATAAAATAAAATAAGATAAAATAGAATAAAATAAAACACAGTAAGATAAAATTAAATAAAATAAAATAGGGTAAAATAAAATAAAATAAAATAAAATGAAATGAAATGAAATAATATAAAATGAAATAAAATAAAATAAATTAAAATTAAATTAAATAAAATGAAATAAAATAAAATAAACTAAAGTAAAATAAAATAGAATAGAATAGAATAAAGTAAATAAAGTAAAATAAAATAAAAAAAATTAAATAAAATAAAATAAAATAAAATAAAATAAAGTAAAATAAAATAAAATAAAATGAAATGAAATGAAAGAAAATAAAAAAAATAAAATAAAATTATATTAAATTTAACATTTAGTCTTCGAATTTAAAAAAATCCGAAATTTCCGAAACTATCAGCAGAAAACAATTAATGGAAAATCCCTAATCAACAACGTAAATAACCAATTTTAAAATATGTTTGAAAAACGATATCTTTAACGAATTTTTGATTGCTCAACATTACAAAGCAGAAAATGTTGAAAAGGAAATCAAAAAATACTAAAAGAGAGATAATGTCAAGGTTTGCCGATAAAAGTTCATGTTCATGTTAAAGCTAAGACAAGCACAAATCAACTTGAACATGTTGCAAGAAAATTAAACTTTGATAAAAATACAACAAATAATTTAGCGAAACATGCGGATTATTGTGCTGCTTTTAATTGAAAAATGTGTCTCTGTAGAAGGTCAATTTTGGAATGAAAATGGAATTGGCTCTGCTAACTGAAACCATGTCAACATTTGAAGATGGATTACAAGTTTAAACTGCAGCTAGAAGAGTAAAACAGTTAGTTCAAAGCGTTTGTATTACCCGAGTTTGTTTATTGCTTCACATGCTTTGAAGTATTTCACAGAGTTTTCTTGAAACTCGAATACAAAAGACTGCGGTTTTAAACGATTGCTGAACTAGGAATCGACTGCTGTAACCTAAAGCATCGAACAAAAAGAAAAGTTCAGAATATTTTTTAAGTTTGATAAATATATTTGCGATTCTGGAAATATCGTATATTCTATTGACTATGTCTAATTGATTAAAGAAAGGAATGGGATTTTTAAAAATGAAATTTTTAAAAAACGTTTTTCAATATTCATGATGAAAAATATTTGATTTTTAAAATGAAAATGGAACGGTTTCGAAAGGTGAAACTATTTCACTCAGTTTCTATGAGGAAAAGTTAATTGGGTTCGCAAGTTTTTAGAAAAATTAGACGGTTACGGTGTCCGAATTGAAATAGTTTCGGGCAAATTCGGCTTTAGAAAATTCAACGGTATTTAAAAGGTTTCGGTTATGGAAAATGAATCGGTTTCAAGGAGTCTCGGTCTTCAAAATTGAAGCGGTTATAAACGGTTACGGTTTCCGATTTGGGAAATGAAACGATTACAGACAGAATCGGTTTTGAAAGTTTAAAGTGGTTTTGGCTGCCAAAAAAACTGGTTCAAATGGTTTTTGTGTCAAATTTGAAAGAATAACCGCTTTAAGGAGGTTTCGGTTTTCAGAAATGAAACGGTTTCTAATGGATTCGGTTCTGGGAAATAAAACGGTTACTAATGGAGTTGGTTTTAAAAAATGGAACGGTTCCTGAAGGCTTTGAAAAATGTATCAGCTACATTCCGTTGCGATTTTGGATTTGAAAACGCTTACGGTTTATGATTTAAAGAAATAAATAGGCTAAAGAGCTTGTTGTTTTGTTCTCCAAACACTTATAGTTTTCAGACCGTGTTTTTTTTTTTTGTTTCGAAAGATTGAACGGATACGATTTTAGAAAAATTTCAAACGGCTTAGATTTCTGGGTTAAAGAACAAAAAAGCTTAAATACGAGTTGGGTTTTGAAAATTGAACGCTCTCGATTTTATTTTCTTCTCTGGAAACAATTTGGGGGCTTGTTAACAAATTCATATCTAAATTTAATTTTTTTTCAAAAGTTTGCTAATTCAAAATTTCACTTTTTTCCCGATTTCTCTGTTTTGTAAAATTAATTTTTTCAATATTTCGGAAACTGATGCGTGCATAAAAAGAAGCTTTTCACCTTCAAAGGGGGTACTCAAAGGTATAAAAAAATATTTAAAAAAAATTAAGATTTCTAATTTTAGAAAATTTTAAAATTTTCAAAGTGGAAAAAATTAAAAAAAAAAAATTGGAAAAAATTCTAAAAGTCATTCTATTGAAATAACTAAAGCACCCTTCTGAAAACTTCAATATATCTTTTGATATATCAGAACGAACTTTAATTTGAACAATTTTCAAAAATTACAAATTTTCTAAAATTAGAAATAGTTAAATTTTTTATTTCAAAATATTTTTTTATATCTCTCCTAGTACCCACTTTGAAAGCGGAAAGGTTTTTTTTAAGTACAACAGTTTCCAAACATTGAAAAAATAAACTTTACAATACAGTAAAAAACTGGAAAATGTGAAATTTGGAATTTGCATAACTTTTGAATTGAAAAAATTTTGTTTTTTTTGGCATAACTTCGTTGTATGATAATTTCATTTCATTCAAATCGGAAGCGTTCGATTCCAACTTCGTGACACATTGAAATGAAAAGCAATATATTATTTTAAATTATAAACACAACTGGGTATAATTATTTTAAAATTCATATAAAAACACAAAAATAAAAATCTTTAAGTACCTAAGAACACGTGTGTGCGCTTAAACAACAGTTATTTCAAGAATTTCATTCTCCAATTCCCCTCCGTGTGGGTACACGCATTGCACGCATGACGTTTGACGTAACGAAGAGAAGCATTCGCAATTGAACGAAAAAGTATCGTATACGCCAGCACAGCTGATTCGACTGCATTCTCAGAAGAGCTTGATGACAATGTGCTTGTGTGGGTGTAGTAATAGGAAAAGTGGGTGTTATGTTCGCACCTATACTCCTGACACCAAATCAAGCCCACATAAACACTGCAACACACAGTCGAACGTATAAAACGCCGCGTGACTAGCGCGCATGACAGTTGACCTTCAAAAATTCTGCAACCATGTTCTATACGCTTTTCATGTTTCTCTTTTGTTTCAACATTTACACAACCACACTGCAACCACATTAATGTCATGCATATCAACTGTCGCTGGATTCAATTTTGTTTAACGCATTTTTGCTGCTCAGCTGCCGTGCACTGCTGTGCGCCGGTGTTTATGTGCGGTACGCCATGACGGAAGACTTGAATGGCACCACCTTTGATTTCCGTCAGCCATATTTATTGATATCAAAATTTTTTGAAAAAGCGGAAAAAGAATTTGTTCCGTTAAATACGTCTAGCGCGCTCAACTGGCAAATAGGGTAGTTTGTTGTGTTTGACGTACTGAGCGCCTGGTTGAGGCGCCACAATGCGCAACACGCGTCTTCTCATAACCTCAAAAAAGTAAGGCAATAAAAACAAAAGTGATGACTTGCGCGTTGCATATTGAGTGTGTTCATAGAGTAGTTCCTGATTACTGACTCAGCTGTTTTGCTTTGTTTAATGTTGTTGGATTGTAATGTGCGCGACAATGCGACATTGCTTAGTGCTGCTAATGAGGGCTTGGGGGGAAATGCAGTAATGCATTCGGCAGTGAGAATGTGACATTGTTTCAAGAGTAATGCTAAACTGTATGACTATCCTTTTGGGCTTTTCAGACGTTCTAGACTTCATCTGGTTTTTAAGGTCCACCTGAGGAAAATTTTTGTTGTGCCTGTTTTGTGGGAAATTTCGTTTCCTGCAGCAAATTTTTTTTTTCAATAGTAAAAGCAAAAATGAGATAAGTTTTAAAAATTCTAGACCAGTCTAGTTAAGTAATGATTACTAATCGTAATGATTACCGGTTTGCTTGATTTTTTGTTTGCGAAAGCCTAATAGTGATTGATTTCCCATTGTTTTCGGTTTTTAATGATTATTTTAACAATTATTTTAAAAAATAATCAAAATTAACAATTATTTTAAAAAATAATCAAAACAAAAAAAAACACAAAATTGAATAATCATGAGTAATCAGAAAGTAATTTTTCGATAATTTTTGATTATTTTTGTTTTTTTTTTTTGATTATTTTTGATTTATTTAAATTTTTTTCCATTAAGTAATGATTATTACTAATGATTATCGGTTTGCTTGATTTTTTTTTGGAAAGGTCTTAAATTGATTCATTACTCATTGTTTTCGGTTTTCAATGACTATTTTAACAATTATTTTAAAAAATAATAAAAAAAAAATTTGAATAATTATGAGAATCAAAAAGTAATTTTTTGATAATTTTTGAGTATTTTTTTTGATTGTTTTTGATTTTTTGAAATTTTTTTGCATTAAGTAATGATTACTAATCATATTGATTATCGGTTTGCTTGATTTACTTTGTTTGGAAGTCTTAAATTGATTGATAACCCATTGTTTTCGGGTTTCAATGATTATTTTAACAATTATTTAAATAAAAAAAATCAAAAAAAAAAAATATACTATATAATAACTAAAAGTAATTTTTTTTAATAATTTTTGATTATTTTTGATTTTTTAAAAATTTTTTTCCATCAGTAATTGCGGATTTTTGGAAACAATTGAAATAATCATTATTGATTGAAATAGTCATCCAATCGTTTTATTTCTCAATTCTAATGGCAATTTAAAAGGTCTGTTATAGACTAGCAATGACAGACCTCTAGACTTTTGTTTTTGTTTATTCTGAAAAATAATATTAATGCAATGGCCTTGTCAAATATCTTTGCTCTAGCGATTTCCTAGCTGGACTGATCCAAGTTGTTGGGTGGTCATTAGTCCTTTTTTTTTACCTACTTAAAGAATTCCGATTTGCTAATAGAGTAGAGTAGAGTAGATTTTTGAAGCGCTGATATGTACGTGTTTTAAAAGCAGTGGCTGAACAACGAGGTTATGAGCACACCATTTTCGGTTGGTCAGACGTCTCATTCTCACTAGTTTCCTGTTTGTCATAGTGCCCTATGTAGGAGAAGGGCTTTTTATTGCAGAAATCAGATAGGAGGCTTCCAGACATTGAGAAAAATTGGTTGCAAATGTTATGGCTAATTACTACCTTATGCATTTATATTTTCGGAATAAATTCAGGACCATTTCGAGAACACTTCAAAATTTTTTCGGGATCGGTATTACCCACCAAAAGTTCCAAAATGACTCAGAAGAAGTTCTTAATTGATCTCGGAAAGAAATCCCGAAGCAAAATTACACCCAAAAAGGTCGCAAGATGATTTCGAAAACAATCTCAAAGTGACCCCCAAACAGTTTCGAAATGATCGCGAAAGCAGTGCCGAAACGGTTTCCGAAAGCCCCGAAACAAATTCGAAAAAAAAGCAATATGATTCCGAACAAGTCACGAAATGCTACTTCAAAATGTTGAGCGAAAATATAAATTTTTTTTGTATATAGTATAATTCCTACGCCAATATCAAGCAAAAAAATTATAACTTTTTTAACACCCCCTAATGTGCATACATTACAAAACAGCTGAGACCATCCAAAACTTTACTTCCCAGATTCATGGCATTTTTAAATGCTTAGTAAATTGTTTCATATTTATGAGAAACTAGTTATTCAAATAGAAAGAAATAACCAGCCTACAATCTGATAAACTATTCGCCAGCTATTCCACTGAAAAAAGCTACATTGGCAAACTTTTGAAACTCGTGGCGGCCATTTTCGCCTTTGCAACCATCAATAACATATTTATTTGTGGAAAATCGTTGATGATGAACAAATCAATGAAGTTCCAAGTCGCGTACATTGGCCAACAGGAGCTCGTAGTAAGTGAAATGCACAACTTCAATTTACATATCGCGCTGCGTTTGAACTGAAAGGGAGTTAATGGAAATGGAGTCTGTGAGAGTGTACGCGTGCAACAGTTTGTAAGAACCATATATGGATGTGTGTGTGGGTAAACATATGTTTGCATGTATTTCAAATTATTTGCTGCATTTTGATTGTTAGGGATGAAAAACTTGGGAAAAATCAATTTCAGTAAGAAATTATTTGAATCTTAGGCATTTTTTGTAATTTTTCGAAAACAGTGGCAACAACTAATTTAATTGCGAGCTGGTTTAGCAGCATAATGTGGATACATAATTTAAGAAAAATTGTGTGATCATAATAAATAATTTGCGCTTAATCACCTATGCGAGATAACGGACAGCAATTGAACACAAAAACGGATAGCAATACATCCCAAACACACTTTTCCTAAACTCAATGGAGACCTCGTCGTTACTGCTCTCAAACGTGGCTATCGAAAGAACATACAACGTGATCAGCGGACCCTTGAGCTCTATTTAATTATATAACAGGACCATAATTCTACCGCGGAGGTTCTCTCTCAAATAAGCCAACTGCCGTTGCATCTTATCACTACTTCGATCATAATCAGACGGATAAGGTGAGAAACTTTGAACTACTCGGTGGTTAAAATTCTTTTATTTTTTTAACATTTTTGTTTTACATTCCATTAGCATGTTTCCGTGCTTAAAATTTTGTTTTTTTTGTTTAATTATTTGAGATCCACTAGAACATAAAAAATTAAAAAAAAATGGTTTGAACAAAATTCAAAAATTGATGTTTTTTAAAAAGCAAAAAACACTCTTCTGAAAATTTCTAGATATTTTTAGACATATCAGGTATAATATAAAACCAATTTGAGTCCAAAATTTAATGGCGAACTTTAATTTGTACGATTTTGATAAACTTAAAATATTGTCGGAATACATTAACTAACATTGTAGTATTACAACGCCGAATATTAAATTACTTTAGAGTAGACTAAGTTGTGGCTGATCACGCCTTAAGTGTAGAATTAAGTACAAAAGAGTACTAACTGCACCTTAAGTTATAGTTACGAAGTAGCGAGTAAGAATGCAACAGTAAAAGTAGCGAATAAGAAATAGAATGTACTAGCCATTTTGAAAATGAAAGGAGAGATCCTTCGATTTTGGACACCAGACCGTCAACAAGTGTTCTTTATTTTTTTACCGGTACTACGCACTATTTCAATATTCTAAAATTAGAAATTGGAATTTTTGTTTTCAAAATACTTGATTCTGACTACCTTTGAAAGTGAAAGTTTTTTTTTTTTTAATAATTAATGAATTTTAATAACTTTTGATTTGAAATTTTTTTTCTTTGGCACAACTTCGTTTTATGTTAAAAGGAAGCTCTCCACCAAAATTCGCTCAAATTGTCCGATGTTGATTCCATCTATCTGACGATTTGACATGGAAAGACCCATATACCATCGTAAGGAAATTCTTCTCCATAACTTACCTTCTTCCTTATTCACTTTTCTTAAAAATCTTGAAAAAAATATGTATATAAAAATTAATGAAATTGACATCTGGGTATAGCATAAGTAGCGATGCATTTTTTGTTCATTAATTTTTAATACTCTTCATAAAAGTTTTAGCACTTCTCGTGTTTAAATGAAATACGACAGTAGCATTTCGCTCCCTGTTGATGAAATTTTTATCTATCACTGCATCGAGGTATCAACTTCTGGCAACCCTTTGCAACAGTCATGCGTTTTCGTTATGCACCACCATAAAAATATTTATTTGGGAAAAATCATTAAATGGTTAAGAAATCGATGAACTTTCAAGTGTGGCGCATTGGAAAACAGAACTTTGTAGAAAGGTGTAATTCACAACTGAAATATATTTTAAGACGATGTGTTGGGTGCAAGGGAGTATAAAGTGAGTATGCGAAATACTTAAGAATGCAGATACGTATGAGTATTTATATGTTTTAACAGGATTTGGAGTTTAGTTTGCAGGGATGAAATTCATTACTTCGCATTTTACCTTTAAAACTAGCTGAAATGTTTGTTTGTTGATAATTATTTTAATAGTATTTTCATTACACTTTAAGTAAAGTAATTTGTAAAGTTTAATACTGAATTTTTATTTTTGTAATTTGTAAAATTACAAAAAATTTGGCTGTTAACTTTAATTAATTTTATTTGAATATAATAGTAGTCGTTTTTTTTCGTAAGCACTTAGCGACATATGAATAAAATGAGTTATTTCCTTCTTAAGTACTGTTAGTCACCCCTGATGGGTGGAACTAAATCGCTTGTGTAACTAAGTTCTTGTAATTTTTTTTGCAGCAGACACTCCAGATTTTTTTTTTTCAAAAAGCCCGTATTTGAATTTTTTTGAAGAACGTCCTACACAGCTGAATATGTTTTCAGTTTTCGTTAGGGTAGGACGTTTTTCAATCAAATCAGATTTGAAAAATCGTGCTTGATAAAAAGTGAAACTAACTAATTTACATTGCAAGGAATAAGACCGATTAAAATAACGTTCCGGTTTCGGTTCTTCAACATTTATTTCGGTTTTGAATTCTTTCCGGTTTCGGTTCCAAAATAAATTTATTTAGTTTATTACTTAGCTACAAAATTCAAGTGTTTTAACAAAAACTGATGTTTTAGTTTTTTTCCTGCGGACATTATGGATTTTTTTTAATATAATAATAAATATTTTTCATTCCATATATGGATAAAATTTTGCCAAACTAAATACTAAAAATTAATAGATTTTTATACCTTCCATAAAGATGAAATGGTATTATAACTTAGGTCCGATGTTTGTAAGTATGAGAAGAAGAAGAGATAGCCCCACCAATAAGTATACCGAAATGATCAGGGCGATGAGCTGAGTCGATTTAGCCATGTAAGTCTGTCCGTCTGTCTGTTTGTACGCAAACTAAACCCTCAGTTTTTGAGATATCTTGATGAAATTAGGTTTGGAGGCGCCTTTTTGCATGAGATTAATCGTTCGTCGGAATCAGCAAATCGGAGCAATAAAACGCATAGCTCCCATACAATCGATAGTTTCGATAAATGGGTTTTGGGCCATAAATTTTGCAATTAAAAAGCTAGGAACGTAAAACTTTGCACGTTTGGTACTTATTATGCATGTAATGTGTGTAGTGAAAATCAGCCAGATCCGACCAACATAACATATAGCTCCCATACAATCGATTGTTCCGATAAATGTGGGTTGGGCTATGTGTCTTTAAATTATCAGTTTTGCAGAGTTTTTACTAATTGTGACTAAGGCTTGGACACTTAAATTCGTGATGCGTATTTATGAAAGGTAAAAAGTCTGCGGCACACTCGAAGACAGCCCTTTCCTTACTTGTTTTTATTAGAAAAGTATTCGATTTTTTTCGATACTTGTATTCAGTTGATTCTATAGATATGTATCTATTCGTCATGAAAATTTCATCGGCAATCTTCAATGAAAATTAGACAGGGTACCATATTGTAAAAGAAAATGTGTGTCCACAAAACTAGGTAAAAAATTAAAATAAAAATAAAAATAAACAAAAAAAAACTGTTTGTAACCGGTTCAGCCTTTTGAGATGGTTTCGGCTTCTTCAGATTAAAATAGAGGTTACAATGTCGGTTGCGAAAAATTGATCGGGTATAAGCGGTTGAGTTTTAGGATTCGGTTGCAGTTTTGGTGCATTGATTTGAATTTTACTTCGAAGTAAAATATAATCGTTGTATTCACATTTGCCTTCTTATTAGCATATATAATAAACAAGTGTATTAAGAAAAACTAACTTTAAGATTCATCTGTTTGTTAAAGCATATATATTAGATTGGGCTGATTTATTAACCGATATCGCGCCATCGATTTTTCAATAGGTTTTGGGTTCAGGAAAAAAAGTTCCACTACGCATACCCAAACAAATGAGTTTCGAGCCTGCGAAATTAAATTTTTTTGACTTTTTTCGACTTTGATTTTTAAGGTTTTTTTCATGACCTACTAAAAAAATTTTCATGTATACCCTGACCGACCCAAAAATGTCCGCTAAAAACGCTGGCGACAACATTTTTTTGAAAAGAAAAAAAAATATTTTTTGGGTTTTGGGGAGTGTTTTGGTCAAAAAATTTACCCTTTCGCCATTTTTTTTAAGGGGGTTTTTCAGCATACATACATCCAAAAATGTTTTCGATGAAAACGAATTTGTCTCATATTTCCTGTCCCACTTAAAATTATGCGCTAAAAACGTTGGCGATAACAGGTTTTTGAAAAAAAAATTTATTTTCGGGTTTTGGAAAAGTTGATTTTTCGACCAAAACAACCCCCAAACCCCCCAAAAAAAACCTTTTTATCAATAAACCGTTATCGCCAACGTTTTTAGCGCATAATTTTAAGTGGGACAGGAAATATGAGACAAATTCGTTTTCATCGAAAACATTTTTGCATGTATGCTGAAAAAAACCTTAAAAAAAGTCGACCCTTTCGACATTTCGAGGGCGCGATATCGGTTAACTTTCGTCGATACAAATCGACCCACCCTAATATATATGTTTATCAGGCTGATAACTCTTTAAGGTTAAAACTTACACACTTAAACCTTCATGACTTCAATGCGATTTATTGTAGGAAATTGTCTAACAATGCCGGAGAGCGGAGAATTTTGCAATAGAATTCAAGGCAACTTTTCCATAACATAGCATCTTGAAACCTTTAACATAGCTCAGGAACCAAGGGCAATGTAACACATAAATGAAATTAAACAACCAGATGGCGCAGGGGTAAAGATTATAAGAAAATTCTTAAAAACTTTGAGGGGAGATTTTTTTTTATAACAACAGACTTCAAATTTTCAACTTGGCCAAGAAGGTGTTATGACAATAAAAGGAAAAAATATTTTGCAGGACGTCGCACGTACCAACATTTTTATAAAATACCTAATAATTAGGCCTATAAAAAATTAAAAAATTTTAAAAATACTACATCAAACTACCTTTATTTATTAAATGAACCAAAATGTGGTAGCAAATTCCTTTAAACCAAGGGGTAGTCACTAATATATACTGTATGTGTTTTTAGCAAAATCTGCTGCTGATTTTTCGTCTATTTATATAAACGTACTTAGATTTAAAAGTTGAAATTAGCAAAAACGCTCTTCTCACAAACATTCAAAACTCTGTCATTTTCAAAACTTAAACGCTTAGTGAATTTCATCCCTGACAACTAAACACTTTATACGTTTAAATACATACAAACAGACATACATACATTTCTTTGTATTTCAAATACTCACATTATACTCCCTTGCACCCAACACATCGTTTTCAAATACATTTCAGTTGTGAATTACACCTTTCTACAAAGTTCTGTTTTCCAATGCGCCACACTTGAAAGTTCATCGATTTCTTAACCATTTAATGATTTTTCCCAAATAAATATTTTTATGGTGGTGCATAACGAAAACGCATGACTTTTGCAAAGGGTTGCCAGATGTTAAAATACTCGAATACAATTGCTGTGAAAACTTCAACAACACGAAGGGGAGAATAAAAATGTTACTTTCGTATTTCAGTTATACTCGTATATAAGAAGTGCTAAAATTTATTTGAAAATTATGAAAACTAATGTATCAACAACGGAAATTTCAAATTTTGAAAATATTTCAGATTGTTATTTTATTCACATGTTGCTAAGTGCTTACGAATAAAAATCGCCTGTTATATTATTGAGTGAGCATTGTTAGTTATATTAAACTTCATTGAGCCGTAAATGTTAAATCTTTTAATTACTTCTTTAATTTAACATTTAAAGACCTATACAGTGTCGAATATACAGTTGTGCTCAATATAATAGTAGTGAAAGTAAATTCAATATCGGTCGGCCAAATAAAAAGAAAGTGTGTTTTTAATAATTTCCATTTAATATATGGCGAGTTCAATAACAGAAACTACATAAAAGAAATTTCAAAGTTCAGGAAAGTTAATTAAACTTTTAAAAATTTACAACAAAATTTCAATATTTTTCGGCAGACTTTTTAGAAAAATTTTGAGTACGCAGTTTTACAGCTCATTCAATTCTAGCATAAAAATATGCAAGTTAGAAGTACCTCAAAATTTCCCCTGAATTTGAAGAATTTTTTTTGTCCAGCATGTTAGGTATTTTTTTCCTTACAAAATTAGTTTTTTTTTTCACGCGTTGTATGGAGAAATCACTCAACACCCTTGACGAAAAAAATTCTGAAAATTCAGTGAAATGTTTCAGCGAGTTCTAACTTACAAACTGTTGTACTAAAATTGATCGTTCTACAAAACTGCGGACTCAAAAATTTTCTAGAAATTCTGCCAAAAAATATGAAGATTTTTATAACCTTTTTTTAAAGTTTAAATTACTTTGCTGAACTTTGTGTATACTTTCAAATTTCTTTCTATGTGGTTTCTGTTACAGAATTCACCATATTTTAAATGAAAACTATTAAAAACATAGCTTCTTTTTATTACGTCGAACGATATCCAATTTAATTCCACTACTATTATATTGAACACAGCTGTATCTCAGAAGAAATGGTCATTACTTAGTGCATATGTAAGAAAAAGTAATGAACGTGAGTAGCAAAAATGCATGCCAACGTATAAATTAAATACATTTTTGAGAGAAATATAACAAAAGATCAATCAGCGGTGTTTTCGGCTAAGGAAATCAAAGTATGCATTTCAAAACCAATAATTAATCAAACTTTATTACGGTTAAAGTGTTATAAGAGCATTCTTTGCCAGCAACTTCCGGCCGCTTCTTACAAAGATGAAATAAAATAGTTTTTGTTGAGTTAAAAATGCGGCATACCAAAGCAACTATTTCAATGCCCAAAGCAACCACTCAAGGGCATGACGAAATGCTGCAATTTGGTTTTCCATTATTAGCTATTAGATTGTTAATATTGTTACCTGGAAATAGGAGGGAAAATGCCTTGGTGAAATGAGAAACTAAACTTGAAGGAGAAGTGAAGAAAAAAACCTCACATTAATAACTGCTCAATATTTTGAAGAATTTCAATTTCCAAACTCTACTTTTCACTCACAATACACGCCCCTCAATTCGCCAATATCGAAAACGTGGGTGTAATTAACATTCCATTTTTCCACATTTCAGGTTGTTACTCATTTGGGAATCAGCTTCTTATTGCACAAGGCACAACTGGGTATAAAAACAAGAAGAAGTGCTAAAAACTGAGAGTGTAACTTTCATTAATTTTAGTGCATAAATCATTTGTTTTCTAAATTTGTAAAATGTTTGTACAAAGAAAGGTGGAACACAAGAATTGTCTGTCTGTCTTTCTGCCTTCTCTGGTTTTGGGTAATAAATCAAAAATTTACAAAACTTTAAGCTTTGCACTTAACTGCATGCGAACTAAACATTCTCTGCCATTCAAACAATAACGCTTACTATTATGCTTTCTTATACCTATTGTTGTTGTTGTTGTTACCTTCATTGCATCTGAGAGAGAAGTGCAGCAGAACAATAAGCGCAGAATGGGTAAGGGTTAAGGTATGAGACTTTCACATGGCTCTACAAACAAAAACAAATCATCAATAGCAAACAACAATAAAAATCTTTTGACTTGTTTATTGTATATTGAAGCTGTCGAAGTACTCGTAAAAGTTGAAAAGGAGAGTCAGTTGTGCTTTCTATTGAGGTGGCGAACCTTTGATTTGGTGAAATGTGAAAAGTTGTAATTGTCCTCAGTGCATGCGCGATAGGGCCACATTCATCCAATCAGCTATATAACACATACTCCTTTTTAAACCGATTACTTTCCAATGTGAACTTAAGTAGAAGCGAAAGATTCAGTTCCCTCACCTCTGCCTGACTATCGAAAAAGCTGACTACAATAAATCAGAGTCCACAGTACCAAACATCGACACTGAAAGTCGTGGACCGACCCCTCTTCTACATAGGGAGCTTGCTGATATACATACATCATCAAAGCATCGATGTGCGAGTACATAGCCCTGTAATGACACCCGCAAGTACCTACATCCAGATTTCTTTAGAAGGAAACTAGTTTTTTTCCTATCTAAACATGGCCATATGTTGTTGTTGTTGTTTTTACCGACAAAAATACTTCCCGAGTGTTGTCGAGATTCACAGTCCTTTGCCGGATATGAATCCGGTACGCTCCGGTACTTCCTTGCGGTACATGCCTAACTATCGCGAGAGCGATTTGATATGATCAGTGTACCTTGAGACTATGCAATCAACCCGGTTAGTCCAAAGAAAATTCGTATCCTTAAAAGTATGCTCAGTTTCCTATATGTCCATGTGGGAGCCTTTCCTGCCCATCTCATCAGCTATTTCGTTCCCATCAATATTATAAATAGTACTAGAATGTGAACTCGAGTCGGAAAAATAGATTACTCAATAACTTTTGTAGAGAAACAGTTTTAAAGAAAATAATAGATTTTTGTTAATAAATCAATTTTTGCATAAGAAAAAACTCAGTCTCGGTTCGCTGCGTTTCAGAGTTTATAATACACACATTCTGACTTTAATCATTATATCTTCGAAAACAGTTGAGACATGGAACTTAGTCACATCCTTTAATGCAGCACTCATCAGCACCTTGTGTTTGATACCCAAATTGTACTAACATATTTTGGATCACTTCGGTCCACATATTGGTCGATAACTGCGAAACTGGTCGAGTTATCGAAATAAGTGATATCAAAGATTTTAAGCTAGACATCTAGTAATACAACAGTGAAAAATTCATTCAATTGTATTAAACAGTTTTTGAGTGATGCGCTCCCAAACATACAGCCAGATAGACAAAAATTCTTAAAACTGTTGCTTTGGATTCTATTTACTCAATAACGCTTCCTCCTATAAATTTTTCTTGAATATCAGCAATGTACGAGTGTCAGTGTTACCTAACATTTTACTAGAATCAAGATTAACTAGAAGTGCTTTATACGAAACTACGTGTTTTCAGCTGTAGTGTGAACATGGTTTTAATCATTTTTTCATCCATTGCACAAATGGCATTATTTACAAAAATCGATTGAAAATAATTATTTCATATAATCGGTTTATTAAAAATCGCTGTTTGCAACAAGTAAAACCGATACAAAAAATCGATAATCGAAAAAAATATCGATTAAAAAAATCGATTATCTATGCACAACCCTAAAGCCAATTGAAAACAACAAGGTATGCTAAGTCATCACCCACCTGCTTTTTCAAACTCAGTGTGTGTCCTATCGGAACCTCTACTGCCGAAATCGTGTGTCAAAGGGAGCACATGATCAGCTGCGCCTTAGCTTAGATTTAATGCGGTTATTTAGTTTTTTTAAAAAATTTATAATTCAAAGTTAATTAGGAATCACCGCACGCATTTTATGCTTTGCCCAATCAAGACTTTAGAGAAACTAAAAAAAAAAATTCACAAAAAGAGAAGAAAAGAGAAAACTGTGGTGCTTAGTATAATAAATGAACAAACAAATTTTAATGAGCTTAGAAATTACATACGGTTTTCCGGTTCAAAAAATTTCGCAAGAAATTTTAAAGCAAACAAAAATCAGCTGCTCAAGCACACGCACGAAATGGGAAAGCAACAATGAAACATGTTTTTTTGTTTTTGTTCAAAAACCAAATTAACAAGTAACAAATGAAGTGTTATCAGAGTACTATTTTTGTACAAGAGAAAAAAGAAAAAAACAAAAAAAAAAAAATAGCAACAAATGAGATCCACAACAATAACAAGTGTAACAAGAAGAGTGGTACATGGCAACAACGCTAACAGAGCTACCTGCCTAGTTATAAACAACGCCAAGCAACGCCAAAACTCGGCTGTTTTTTCGCAAAAAAAAAAATAAAAATAAAATATAAATAAAAAAAAATAAAAAACACCCCACAACCAACGGTACTTTTATTGCTAACTTTCATTTTCATTCAATAAACAAAATTTCACACAGGAGCTCAAGCTCAAGAAAACCAAATATGTTTAATCATACATTTTCCCTCACTTAGTCGGCCAATACAGAGGTGGGCAGCAGCACACCACAATGATCAACAAAAAATCCCCACATAACTAACCTATGCTAGAAAACTTAGCATGCCCACCCCACCAACCAGCGGCTTATGGAACTCCAACGGACTAGCGCAACACCAGCACCAAGTCGGCAGTCGCCAGTCAATTGAATAAACGCGCGGCCAAAGCGTTAAACCAATATTTTTGATAAGCTTAGAGCTCGCTGCGGTGGCTGAAAGTAGCAAGTGGGATGGTGGTGCTGCTACTGCAAGCACAACAAAAATAATAAAAACAAGAAAATAAAATGTTGCTAGAAGTGTTGAAGCGTTCGCATACTTGAGGTGTTGTCTTTGGTTTGCTTACCAGTCAACCTTTTCCGCTTTTGCTGCGTTGGTTTACAAATTGGCTTGATCTTTTTCGTTTGCATATCTTTTATAGCAATTCAAATAAGCGGCAACAAGAAAATACTAAAATTGTATAAATATAACTATATAAAAAAAAATTTTCATACACATGATAATTGTTGTTGCAGTTTTTGTTGTGGGCACCAGTGACCACCAAGTTGGCTTAAGCATTGTCTCTTTCGCCATATTCGCCATAGCTGAAGTTGGAGCTTGAACTGAGAAATTACAGTGCAGTGGAGTGTTTGTTGTTATAATTCGGCGCAAGTACATACGTACAAGGGTTGGGTGATAAGTTAAACAGATATCTCCTTCGATCCAACAAAAATATTTTATCAAAAATATTGCAACATCGGTCTTGCGGAGGTGTTCTGACCGAGAAAGTGCATGGATTGAGTTTTTTTTTTTATTTTAAAAGGATTCCCACAACCATCAAGTGATCAAATGACGGCTGAAGCCTACGAATTGATAGGGCATATAGGCGGCTAAATATTCGAAAGTCAATTGGAAGTCGATTGCTGAGTGGAAGATCACCATATTTCAAAATATTTTTCAAAAACGCCCCGTATCAGAATTTGTTTGAATAACACTCTATTTCAGAATTTGATTCAAAAAAGAGCTATTTTAGAAATTTTTTCAACAACGCCCTATTTCAGCTAAAAATATATTGAATTTTCGTTCAGATAGGGCGTGTTTGAAACTCATTCTGAGATAGGGTGTTCTTTAACCAAATTTTTAAATAGGGCGTTATTGAAAACAATTTTGAGGTGGGGCGTTTTTCAAGGAAATTCTAAGATAGGGCGTTTTTAAAAAATATTTTCTTCCACTCAGCAGTCGAAGTAGTATCCATAAAAAAGAAGAAAAAAAAATTACTCTCAACTAGCCCCTCACGTCAATAAAAAGGTACAGTCACAGAACACCGAGAAAAGTGGACCTGCATCTGCAAACTACATACCTGATCTGAAACCCCGTTACAATTAATTCATTTGCAGCTTTCACTGATCTGGAAGCCTCTATAACAAAGCTAGGCGGTCTCATAGCAACCTGGAAACGAGGTTTACCACATTTATAACGAAACTAAACACTGAAGATGGCGGAACGCCGAAACCAGTTTGTTACAAAAACATTTTAGGCAAGGGATGACGGAAAATCGTTCCAACATGCATCAATCTTCCACATTTCGTTATTGGCATGGGAGTGTAGCACATTTAAAACTCTAACGTGGAAGAATACCACTGGATCTAAGCTTTATGGAGGGCGAGTAGTTTATTCAAGTAAATTTTTTTTTATATTTGATCATTTGTTTAGAGAGTATAAAGGGGGGTGAGCACATGTTCCATAGGGACAACGTTTGAGTAATATATTATTAGTATAATTTTTATTTTTATTTAAATTATTTATTTTATAAACACCTTGTATAAATTGGGGGCGAGCACTTGGGTCTGAGAATTTCGTTTAAGTCACTTTGGACCTTGAGAAACTAATGTCGATTCCTAGAAGAATTGCAAATAACTCGGGAGGACCAGAGTCAACCTAGACACTATTTGTTAAGATTATTCTACAACCAAGAGCGTTGTTGTATAAAGATACAGTCGCCCTTTTTAAAATTGTAAGCGAGATGAGCAGCTTAAGAAGAAAGCACACATAGCCTTGAACTCAAAGAACTTTTTTGGGAACTTGCGGTCATATCTAAAAAATACGAATAACGCAGCAAATCAAAGACCTCTCTGAAGTTGGCAAGATAACTTTCCCATGAAGTTAGCGGGTCAAACGATATTCTTTAAAATATGCCCGCGGCAAATTTTTTTTAATTCACCGATAATTTACGGCAAATTACCCAATAGTTAATTTATTGCTACGTGAAAGTTGTGTTGCCAAATTCAGAGAGGTAAATCAAAGCGGATTCGATAGTTGATAGTTGACCGGTATCATTAAAATCCCTGACCCGGATTATAAGTGCCCAGATTTTGTCTGTAGCCCTCGGTCCATAGAAAAGGCAGCTGATGTGTTTAGCTTTGAGTTTCCAATATGGTTTTTGTTTCGTACTATTCTATGGTCCTTGTAGAAATCTTAGATACATCTGAAGTCATATATCTTGATCCTCCTTGGTCGAAGAGCTTTGAGAAATATAGCGCCAAATTGAACCAATTCTGATGTACCAAACCTTTTACCATGAACTCAAGTATTATGACGTCTGAGACGAAAGAAAGCGCTAGGTCATAAGGAATTTATCTTGTTGTTGTGACAGCAACAAAATGCTGTGAGAGTGACACTACCGAAATGAAACCGATTCAAGGCGGTGCTTAAACTCGATTGCTTTGGAAAAAGCCTACTGAAGAGCTTAGAGTGGAAAAACGACTTAACTTTACATATCATAAAATTGTAACAGGCTTATATCTGTTCAATATAAACACAGAAGAATTGATATGTGAGGTCTTTATTACAATAACAAAAGCTAAAGTAACAGTTTTAAGAATTTTTCTATATCTGCCTATATGTTTGTTCTCGCATCACTCACAAACTGTTGCATGTAATTGAATGGAGTCTTCTTTCACTGATCCAACTTAAAGCCTGGAATAATTTTTACCTTGGCACTTTATTTATTTTCCAGCGAATACAGTGGTGGCAGCAAAAATAGGCTCACATATTTTTTTACAGACATACAAATCTAAAGAAATTGTAACCAGCCGATGTTTGCAAAAGATAGAGTTTTCGTAAAAATCTCTACGAATGTCATTGTTAGTGCAATATAAGCCAAATAAAACTTCTGTGGTTTTTGTTTGTACGCACTTAATTAAATAGCTGGTCCACTGCATTGAATAATTTTGTGACAGATGTATTGAGAGAGGTCTATATTAAAGTATAGCATATAGTTTGGTGCTCCTTTGGTACATACTGCTTTTAGGAAGGCAGTTAGGGGAAAGGTTATGATCAAATAATCCTGCAGTCAAATTGCGAACCAGTCTTCAAAAGAGAGGTTTTGGTCATGGATAGTTCTGAGCCAGTAAAATTTTCTCCAGGGAAGAAATACAGGAGTAACTATCGAAGTTTAGTCTTAAAATAAAAACTGGTTTAGGGCTCTATTTTTTTGATAAAGGCTTACACAACGTCTTTAGGGTTCAAAAAGAAACAATTAGTAAGATGTTGAAGAGTTATCGAATAACTTTTTTTTATATGCAAAAGCGAGTACTTTGAAAAATGTAATGTAAACAAACCCAAAGATAAACACCGAAATAGCATTCATCAAACTAAGCACCACGAACATATCAGCCCACCCTCGTTTTTTATATTTATTTACACATTGTTGAAGGTGTCTGGGTCAGTAGTAACAACTTGTTGCTGACTGCTTTCGGCATCATGTGCTCCTGCTGCTGGTGTTTGTTTGTTCACGCGCCATTTGTTGAAATAACCAAACCAAAAACCCGAATGACCTTAGAGCCATACATTTGGTCGCAATTCGACCCAGCAACGTTAGTTCATGTGTTCCAAGCAAACAAATAAGCAAATCACTTTGATAGCAAAATAATGGGTAAAATAAAAAAAAAAGGAGTCAAAAGTCATAAAAAATTTGTGTCAATAAAATAAAAAAAAAAATACAAAAAAAAAGCTCAAAAAGTTGGTGCAGTTGCTGAAGTTGGCAGTTGGTAATTGGCATTGGTATGTTATCAAACTTTGATGTATCAAGCCACGCTCAAGAAAACTCTCTCTTTTTGTATGCAATCAAATACCGACAAGATGTCTTGAAAAACATGAAAAAGTTTATAAAAAAGCAAAAACAAAAAAAACCTCCAAATACTTTCAAATGTGTGGTCAGAGAATTTTTTTTTTTTTTGTCAGAAAATTGGTTGTGTGATGCAGTCACGCGTATTGCTTACAATTAACAATAAGAAGAGGAGGCGTTGAAAAATTGTAAGACATCTGTCTAATTTTCGATTGTGATTAGAAGCTTAGAATATTATTATTGGAGTTTATGTTGTGAGTGGGTTTTAAATATTTGAAAATTTTCAATTGTTTCAGTGAATGCAATGGATAGGCTTTCAAAGCGCATCAAGTGCCGGAAATTTAGTTCAAACAAAACTGCTGTTGTTAGCGGAATTAATTTATGTTACCTACTAGAGAGAACTTTTGGGTTCTTAGAGGTGCCTTGCACTTTTTTCGTTCATTCTTCTTGAGGTGAATATCTAAATGAGTTGAGGATTTATAGCAGAGACTTGTCACCCTGCGGGTTAGGTTACTAGAATATGCCAGAAGTAGGTATGCCGGTCGTAAGAGGCGACTAAAATCCAGAAAGTATAATGACGTGCAACTTGATGGTTGATCTACGGATATTATGCCTCTCACCTCTGAATATCAGCATTCTTTTTTCTTAGGGAAGGAGGTGGTGAGATTACCTAAAAGGTTTCACTGGCCACACCAAACCGCTCCCACGACACGGCATGTACTGCAAGGGAATGCCAGAACGTACCGGGTTCATACCCGGAAAAGGACTTTTACTTCCGACAATACTCCCCAAAACCACCGGACAGTGTTTTTGTCGCTTAGAGACACTTAAATATGAATACTGAAATTGTAATCGGTTCGGATTATTGTGTGTGAAGACATTGAGCTGGCGAAAATGAAGAAATATTAAGATATGCGACTATTATAATAATAATAAAAATAAAGCCAACAGATTACAAAACCATTCCCGCGCAACCGACCAGAAGAGCGTATTAAATTTGCCGAGATTTTGAAAGGAGAAAAGGTTCTCCAATTAACATATTCAATCTTCGAGTACTACATTTTGTTGGTTCTGAGTGCTTCATGGAACAAACAAGGAAGAAGACTTTCCAAAAGTCCCAAAAACTTCTCTATAGAGTACTCAACGCAAAGCGAGAGAGGAAGTAGGTGTACTTTTAATAAGTACCAACTCCCTATCTCGCTTTGGTGTTGAATAGATACTTCGTGGAGTAATTTTTTGGGAGCATTTTGGAAGTACTCTCACATAGGTGTTCCAGGAAGTACTCAGAAGCAAATAAATGGAGTATACCGGTATGGAGTACGACATCGACATTTAAATTGTAAATTTTTTATATGAATCGGGATATGTGTTGGAGTATTCTCATACTCCTTAGGGAGTATTCTTTACTTGATTGAAGGTAGTATTTCCGTTTTTTTGCAGGGAAGCAACCGAAATAGTTTCTATATCGACTACTGAGTGGAAGATCACCATATTTCAAAATATTTTTCACAAACGCCCTACCAGAATTGTTTTCAACAACACCCTATCTCAGTTAAAAATGTACTGAATTTTCGTTCAGGTAGGGCGTTTTTAAAACTTATTCTGAGATAGGGCGTTCTTTCACCAAATTTTGAAATAGGGCGTTATTGAAAACAATTTTGAGGTGAGGCGTTCTTTAAAGAAATTCTGTGATAGGACGTTTTTGAAAAATATTTTCAAATAGGGTGATCTTCCTTCGGTCTAACTTACAGTTGTGTTGTGAAATTAAATTAAATATCGTTTGACGAAATAAGTAGAACCTGTGTTTTTAATAATTTTAATTTGAAAAATAGCGAACTACTTAACAGAAACCACATAAAGAGAAATTTCAAAGTTTACACAAAGCTCAGGAAAATTAATTAGACTTTAAAAAATGGCCATTACAATCTCAAAATTTTTTGGCAGAGTTGCTAGAAAATTTTTGAGACCGCAGTTTTGTAGACCACTCAATTTAAGATAGAACTCGCTCAAAACTTTCTCTGAATTTCCAGAATTTTTTTCGTCGGGTGTGTTGTTTCTTCTATACAAATTTAATTTTTAGTCATGTATACAATTAATTTGAGTAAAATTCTTGTTCTAAGGTAATTCTTGCTGGAAAGTGTAAAGAACACCCGAAAAGTATTTTTCAGAGTAGTAGCAGTTAGTCCCTGCAGTAAAATTGCTAGCCAGTCCTCAAAAGGTACAGTCTTGAGCTACAGGCTTTGCGAATCGTCCTGTGCCGATTACAAAATTTATAGTTTAAAGACAGTTTGAAATATCGGATATGGATAATCGCTCATCCACAACCAAAACTACCCCAAACATTTCGAAATGGCACAGGTTGAGAACTAGCCAAAGCCAAACTATCGTAGAACTATCGAAATGGAAACTGGTTGAGAACGAGTTGCAAAGTAATGCACTGGCGACAATCGCCACCTCCAATGACATCGCCATGGAAAAGTGGACAGTTGAAAGCATTGCTTAGGTATTGAGCTAGAACTGGTGTGTCGTCAAACGGTTTATCTCAGGGATAGTTCTGAGCTACTCCAATTTTCTGCGTGGGTAGTTCACAAAGTGCTAGCCATCGAAAGAGATCCGTGATATAAACATATTGACGGTTGAGTGGAAGTTCACCCTCATACAAACAACAAAGTCATATGTTGTTGTTGTTTCTAGACACATGAACATTACCAGAAGATTTTGGTGGGTATATCTCTTTTGCTTCTCGTACTTACAAATGTCGGACCAAAGTTATAATCAAATTTCATTTCCGTGAGGGATATAATAATCAGAAATAAGCAAAAGTAATAAACATTTTTTTTTGATTGTTTTTGATAAATTTTTGATAGGATTCTTTTTAAAATAATTATTCAAATAACCATTAAAAACCAAAAATGTATTCAATCATTACTAGGATTTTCCAAAAAATAATCAATCAAACTGGTAGTCATTACGATTAGTAATCATTACTTAACAGGTCTGATCTCAACGAAAATTCAATACATTATCAGCTGGGATAGTTATTGAAAAATACAGAAGACCACCCAATTCCAGAATAAGTTAAAAAAACGCCCTATCTCAGAATTTATTTGAAGAACCCCCTAGCTTAAAACAAGTTTCAAAAACACCCTAGCTGAATAAAAATTCAATTTTTGAATCCAGTCTTTCGATAGGGTTTCTTCAATGAAATTCCCAAATGGGACGATATTGAATGTTTTTAAGGAATATTTTGAAATACCGTCGATTTCTTGAAGAAAAGCAACTAACAGCTCAACATTAGACCACAGCTTGCTTTAAAATACTCGGTACGGCTTGTGTCGCATTAACAGCTTAGCTGATGTCCCCTAATGTTTTAAAGTTATAACATGAAATGTGGGCATTTCCACAGAACCTTCAACAACATCTCTTGCTCATTTCTATGTTTCATAGGACTCTTGAAACGCTTGTGACTATAATTTTTAAACTTTCAATAGATGATTAATCTCTTGTTAAAACCTTTTCTAAAGTACTTTGAAATGACAAATTATTTTTTGAGATCTCGAACAGATCAAACTACATACATATGTCCTACCAGCAGTGTCGATGAAATTGGCATGAAAACATAAAAATTTATTTGAAAAAAAAAGTAAGAAACTTGTTAAAAATTCCGCTTACCTTGTGGCTCCGAGTTCGCTTCCACTGCCTGCTGCTGCTGCTGCGCCTGTAACTCCCTCTTACGTAGTACCTGCTGTTCCTTCTCTTTACGCTCCACATCTGTCCACGAGCAATGCACAGCACCGTCACGATGCAAATTTAAATTCTCAATACCATCTGGTATTTCCAGCTCATTGAAAATATGTCTCTGACTAGCAGCAGCCACTTGACGATAGATCAACATAAATTGATGCAGCAAAGCCCAAGCTTGCTCTTCGGAGAGTGGTGACTTGAATGAATCCAAAATATTTTTCAATGTCAAGCAATTTTCAGCGTTTGTGCACAGGCAGACGGGAGGTGGCATTGCTGGTTTGGTGGATGTCATTGTGGGCGCGTCAGCTGTTGGCCCAGTCAGTGTGGTGCTGCTGCTGCACAAATTTTGTGCGGTGCGCTTGCTGTGTGCTTGTTGTATGTGTTCACCGTTATTACTATCCGGTGAGGTGGAGAGGAAACCCTCTTCGCTATCAGAGTTGATCATTAGTGTGGGTGCGAGTTTCTTTTTAATTTCAAGTTCAGTTTGGAATTTTATGGTGATGGCATCTGTGGTGCCGCCACCGGTATCCATTAACTTTTGATTGTTTGTATTGTTGTGATTTGTTTTTGTTATATTATTTGTATTGTTCTTATTGTTATTGCTTTCCTCAGTCATGTTGTTGAGTTATATGAAACACTTTTGTTGTTGTATTTTTAATTGTTAACTTGTATGTTTAATTTTCAAAATCAAGTAGTTTTCAATTGGTTTGTTTAGGTTAGTCTTAAAGTTAGTTGGGTTTCAATCTGTGAAACGTCGTTGTATTTAATCTTGGTCGTGTTAAAGCTTAAAACGTCTCACACTTTTGTTTCGAAGACAATTTTCTTCACTTGCGCGCAAAGACACATAAAACATTTAAATTTCGCAAAAAATTTCACATTTACATTAGGGTGGTTCAGATTTTTACATTTCAATAACATTTAACAAGTTTGTTGTAGTTGTTGTTGTTGTTGAAATTTGCACATTAAATAAATTTGTTGTTGCAACTGCAGGCGAAAATGTTTGTCGTTGTTGTTGTTCTTATATAGTATACCGCCTTTCCGTTGTCGCGTTTTTATTCTCTGTGTCTCGAGTATAAAATTTCCTTTACTGCACCGTTTTACACAAACAAAAATAAAGCACAAACAAGAATTTTTCACAACAAATTAATAAACACATCGAAAACTGGTACAAAAATTAAGTTTGAGTAACATTTAAATCAAATTTGAGACAAGAAAAAACAAAAATAATTTTTCATGTGACTTTTTGTTTTTGCTATTCACTGACTACAAAGTGCAATCGATATTGTTTTAAAATAAATTTTTTTTTTTTTTACTTTTTTTTTGTTTATAAAATTTTGCGTTAAAGTATTTATGTAGTAGTTGTTGTTGGTGTTTATTTTTTATTATCTCACAATAAGCAATTAATCATTTGCTTGTTAAAAAATTTAGTTTTAGTTAAGTTAATTTTGTCCGCTTGTTAGTTTAGTTTGCTGTTTCGGTTTTTGCTGTTGCTTTGCTCTGCCTTCGCTGATTTGCCGTTAGTTGGCACATGATTCACAATGAGTTTGGTGTATGACGTCTCTCCAATGCGTTAACGTTATCTATTGCGAACACCTCAAAGCGTGCTAGGTTGGGTTTTAGGAATTTGTTTTATTTTGGTTTGGCGAAATTTATTTCACAAAGAAGTTTGTAAGGCGTAAAGGAACACTGGTTTACAAAAGAGATAACATTTTACAAGGAGACTGTGTCAAACGATAGCAAAGTAGCTAGGGAGAGGAGCTTTTGAATAGATGTGAGATGAGTTTGGTTTCAAGTTGTCGCAGATTACTAGCAGATCATACTTAAGCGTTATACCACCAAAACTAATTGTTTTAATGAACAATTGATTGTGATTTTTTTTTTAGGAGAAAACTGATTTTCTCGCAAACTTCAATGACGTGAAAAAATTGAATGAATTTAAACTTCTTAGGGCTTTCGCTTGCTCAGCACAAATATCGTTCTCGACATTTTTAATTTAGAGCTTGATTTAAAAGAAAAAATTAACAAAAGCTTCCTAGTATAAATTAGTTGCACTCATAAAAATCAATGGTCACAAATTCGCCATGTGAGCGTTTTGATTTTTGGTGACATTATGACAAAACTTAAAACTTTTTTATGGTGATTGTTGTTGGAGCAAAGCTCGAATTTTTATGTTTGTTTGTTAATTGATATTGGAGAAAAATTTACAACGTTATGCACAGCGATGGTATGGGATGACATGTTTCGAAGTGCCCAGCTTCTCATCAGACCCCTTCTCGGACACTGAGATACGAACCCAAGTGTCTGCACCAAAGCCGCTGTTAGAGTACTCTGACAACTAAGCTATGATGCCATGTAGCGTCACGATGCATCTTTCCTCTAATGTGCCATTTGCTTATTCCTTTTATACATTCTTTGGTACATATATTTTATATCTCAACTCAAGGAAAGTGGAATATTTTTTAGGCGCGTTCATAGAACAGTTTTTAGATACAGAACTTTTTTGTTTTTTCTGGAGTATTTTTCCTGATAAATTTTCTATGCGTTGCTGAATTAACTGCGACAAAAGGCGCATAAAAACGGAATTGAAATGGCATAAGTTAGACTGCTTAAAACCATACAACAAGCAGCTGTTCTTGGCTTTTTGACTTGCCCTTATCACGTTAAAGTAGGCAGATTATTGTAAATGAAAGCCAACAAGATGACACTTTAAAGATGATATACTCGTATAGATCAGAGGCCAAAAATAACTCATCCACATTGAAAGCAAGCAAACCTTTTTTTTTTCACTTTAATGGATAAAGATGTATAAAACTTAGCTGTTTATTTTATTACAAAGTAAACATTTATGCAAGGAGGAATAGTTCATCGGGAAGGATATTTTTGTTAATTTTATAATTTTTGATAGATCACACAGAACTCGTATACTGCAATAAAGACTATTGAAGTCCAGCTCATAAGTGGCTTATTCAACGCTCATATAGTGTACGTTCTGAGCCGGCATAGACCCAGCAAAAGAACCATCCCAGTAATACTCGGCATGTGCAAAATTCTCAAAACTCCTCGACCTATCACCAAGACAGCAACTTAAATGTTGAACCGTGAATTGTTCTTCTTTTCTTTCCACTTTTACTATCAACTTTTCATTTGAAAAGCTTAACCGCTAGATTCCGGCATATTTTGGCTTCCATAGCGTACTCCAAAGAAAGCATCTATCTTTCCGATAAATCCCTTAACTTCAGTGACAGAAACCGTTCACTTTTCCAAACCAATTTCTCTGACACACTACTTGTCACCACATCTGGAGAAGTTACATTCGAACTAACCATCACAGTTTATGACCTATTAATCCGGACAAACACAACAATGTACCGAAATTACTCGGTTTTATCTGAGGTTTTAACAAGAGGAACTTTCAATAAGAAGTATTTTTAATGAATACAAACATTTTCAAAACCCAAAAATACAGTTACATTTTTCTTGACCTTTCAAATCCCTCTTTTAAAGGTTCCAAATAAAAATTGTGCATTTGTAACGTTAAATGAAAATTTTCACGTCATATGTAAAGCTTCCAAAAAAGCAATTCTGATAAATCCACAATGTATGGTTTCAAATCAATAATCTGTTTTTTAATAAAAAATTAAGTAAGATTGTTAACCTATAAATTACAATACTACCTACTTTGGTCCATAGGACAAACGAATGAGCAAACTATTTATTTGAGAATAGTTCTTAAAAGTAAAGAAAAAATTTGGTGTGTTCTTTTGTATATATAACAAATTCTGTAAATAAATTTCACAAATTATTTTGGTTAAAATCTTAAAATTACTACAGAAATAAGGTTCTAAAGAAATAAGACAAGTTCTTAGAGATTGAGTCTGTCGTTGAAAAAAAAAAGAGTTAATTCTAATGATATTATTTTGGCAATTTCTTTTCGTTAATTAATGAAACGAGGTTGTTATTATCCTTTATCTGTAAAAACTTTAGTTGTATGACATAAATCCACTAAATAGGTATTCTATGGGCCGGTTTCGCAAGCTTAACTTAGTTAAGTCGAGTTTTTCACTTTTTCAGTTTCACCATCTAACTTAACTAAGTCACAACTTAGTCAGCCTGCCAGTTGACTTATTCTTGACTAATTCAGTGTTGCTGTCGTTCAAAACCTAAATGTCAGTAATGCTCCTAATTTGTTTTGTACAATGCCCCAGCCGGAAAATTCGTCAAGCATAACTTTTACGGCGTATGCGTAGATGCATGTGAACGCTTGTTTTCTAGCATGCCACCATTGCGAAACTATCGTTTTCAACTAAGCGCTAATTTTATTACCTTCCAACTAAAGAGAAATGGGTGTAAGATCAATACATTCCTTCGTGTATGACCATACATGCCCATTTCGCACTGGGGTATTGGGATGCGCAGAGTTGTCTAGTATGAAAAAATACTACTATGCATAAAACAGCTGATCGGGTTGTTGTGATCAAAATTATTTAAGTCGCTCAGTTGGTGAAACCCAAAATTAAGTTAGTCTCGAATCTGTGCTAACTTAAGTCACGACTTAGTTTTAGTCGTAGTCGTGTTGGTGAAACCGGCCCTATATGTATAGCCTTTGCTGAAATATAACCCATCGTTGTTTTATTGGATACTTTCTAAATAAATTAATTAAATAAATAAAAAAAAAATACTACCGCTAACAATTTCGGTCGCTATCTTGTAGGTGACAAGTTGACATTTGGTTTTTAAAGGAAATTTGCAATTTTGAAAAAAAAAGGCGCTACTTTTTCACTGTAAGTTTTTTTTTTCTTTTTTATGTCATCTGATAGTTTCAGAGTTATGGGGAACTAACAGCATATGTGAACCTACTATAGAAATTTCATGAAAATCGGCTTCGTCTTTGGACGTCTATAAAGGACAAACAGACATGCGATTTTATTTTTAAGGTTTTATACAACACAAGCAAAATACCCAGCGTCGCTCGGGTTGCGAATAGGTCATATATTCCGGTCACCTCAAATCAGCCTATAGATATCCATCACCCGTTTCCATGGATCTCAAACTCCATCACAATCATCTCCAATAACGCTTCTTCTTCGTCTCCATACTTCCTTCTAACTTAATATCAATTTGTACCTTCACCTTAATCTTTGTTGTAATAAATTTTGACAAATAATTTTAAAACTTTTCCTGCATAGCTTAAGATCGGTGCCATTTGGCAAAAAGGCGTTTAAGCCTACTCAAGAAAATTCGCAAAATCAAAATAAAATCGTATAATTTTGTAATATTTTTTTTATCAACTATTCAAAAAACATGCTTTGCCAACTTAGTAAGCAGTTATGTTATTAAAAATCGCAACGAACCATATCTATTTGCTAATTTTCTTAGATCGACTTAAGCTGTTATTGCACTGATCATGTGCCCAACACCGTTATGATATTCCTCATCATCATCCCCTTTCCTCACCTTCCGTTTCTACGCTTATCTTTTTCTATTACATAAGTTGAAGTAAAGTCTCCATCTCTAGAGTTTTCCCCTACTTTCTCCTATTCATCCTCCCTATTCACCTGAGACTGAGTTCAATTTTAGTCATTATATCCCATACCAGAGAAGATATGCAACTTAATTACATTGCTTATTGCAGCACTCATTATCATCTTTCGTTTGATACCAATATTATACTAAACACAATTTGGGTCACCTTGGTCCACATATCGGTCGATAACTCTGAAACAGGTAGGGTTATGGAAATAACGGATATGAAAATGTTAAGTTAGGCATCTAGTAATTCAATGATCAAAATAGCGCCCATTTCTCTTGAGCAGTTTTTGAGTAATGCACGACCAAACATACAGACAGACAGACAAAAATTCAAAAAATTTTTGATTTTGCTGCTATTGGCTTAGTAATGATCCTATCTGTAATCTATAGGCATCTACTTGTTAGAATTTCATTATATGTACCTTGAGATATGTGGATGGATGTATAAATTAAAAAAATTTAATTCGTTGATTTTTGGTACGCCGCTGTATCTTTTCTCGCAATTGATTTTCAATTTAGGTAAAATTGTTATAACATTAATGTAAATTTTTTGAGAAACTAAGTGCAATTTTTCTTCATTAAAACTTATTTGAAAGGAAATTTTTCCAATAAGTAAAATGTTTAAATAAGTGTATGTGTTTTGTTTATTATGCGATTTTGATAAAAGAAAGTTTTGCACACGTCGTAATTTGCAGGCTATCCAGGAGTAAAAGACTCATAAAAATTTATTTCTTAGTTTCCAAAATCCTTGAGTTCAAACAGACAAACAGACAGATAAAAGTGGTTTAAATGAACTCTAAAACATTCGCTACATCACCTTCAGTAATTTTGTTTAAAGAAACTATTGAATGTACAGACACGACTTTCGAGTGTTTTATTATAGTAAAGATTATTGGTCTTGTTTAATTGACCCTATTCCGAATCTCATTAAATTTTTCACAAACTCCCTAAGTGTAAAATACCATTCAAAATATTTCACATTACAAATATTGATTTTACTTAAGCATGTCCTTTCAGCATTTCAGTGTCCTTACAAATGTCCATCAAACAGTTCGCATTGAATTGTCAGCTGTCAGAAAATAGTTTGCGTCATTATTTTAAAATTAACTTGATTTGTAAAGCAAAAGTGAGCAACTGCTTGTATATATGAGTGAAATTTACAATTTTCACAAATAAAAACCAACAACAACAAAATTCAATGGCAAACCGCATATCCTGACAGTTAAGGAAATCACCCAGCACACACACTCACACTCAAGCACACACATCAGGTGCAGAAGAGCGCACACATACATTCACTGCATTTATATAGTATCCACGGGCAACCTTGAAATGTTTAGGCTTGTCAATTTCGCACTCAAACCACATTTCTTTTATTCAATATTTCGTTTAATGATAATAATAAATATTCAACACCTTATTTATTCACAAAAGCAATTGCTGCCCTTTGTTCTAATCACATGCTAATTATTTTTGGCTACCACATGTTTTCATATATTTTCTTTATTATTTTAATTGGCAATTTGTCACTTTTGCAAAACACTTACTTTTTTAAATGTGTTGAAAGCACACAGCCACACACATACGACAAAATAAACGTTTGAAATCTCAACGTAAAGCGTTTTAGTAGGTCTTGCACAAATGAATATTTTTTGCCATAAGTATTAAACTTTATTTTTAGCTCATTCAATTCTATTTAAGCTTATCTCGAAATTATTTACAATTTTATTTTTTTTGATTACAATTTTTATTGTATTTAATATTCACTACGTAACGCGTTGCTTTTTCAAAAAGACGTCTTTAATTCAACATTGACCGTTCGCTACTAACGCTACATTAGCGAGTTACTAAACGTACGGCACCGTCACTTCATTCATTCGGATTTTGGCGCTCAGCTTGGAGCGCCATTGTTTGTGCGAGCGTAAAGTTAACGAAACTTGAGCAGGTCTTTCTCGTGGTAATGTTAAATATGAACGAAGAATTTAAGTAGGAGACAAGTGGACAAAAAATACACGTTTTATTTGGGTTTTGTTTTGATTCCGAACTTCGGGCCGGTAGCGGTGTTTATATAAAGTTTATTTATGTGCTATAAATGGTAAACTTGTGGTTGTAAGCTGGGGTATGAACTCATTGTGCCGCATATATATAAGTATTTTCGCTGATAACGTAGGTACTTGCTTCTGAACTACATACACTCTATGAGTTATTGTTTGAGAGTGGAATGATTCACACTCAGATTTAGAGACCTAAATGGTAGAGACTCCATATTTTGAGGGATTATATTGTGACGAGCGGCCGCCGTGGTGTGAAGGTAGTGTTGCCGGCCTACCACACCGAAGGTCCATGGTTCGAGCCCTGGTACAGGTAACATCAAAAGTGATTTGAAAAAAGTTTTTCAAAACGGGGTCGCCCCTCGGCAGTGGTTTGGCAAACTCTCCGAGTGTATTTCTGCCATGACAGGCTTCTCAGCAAAAAATTCGTCTCCTTTGTAGATGCCGTTCGGAGTCGGCAAAAAACTGTAGGTCCCACCAATTTGTAGGGAAAAATTCAAATCGGCACACCACAAATTGGAAGAGAAGCTTGGCGCAAAAATCTCTTAGGAGGTTTATGATGATATACCTGTTGTATATCGCGCCATAGATAGATAGATATTGTGACGAGTTCGATAGTATTTCCTACTGGGTTCGACGGGTTCCTAAGTTTATCAAATATCTAGTTTTATTTACTAGCAATGACCGCAATACAAATTCACGAGCTAGGCAACTCCACAATCAGTTCACTGTACAAAACTTGAAAATAAAGAAACAACGCGGCAGTTCCCTCGTTCACACATTAAAGCTAAGTTCTTCAACATACGGTTCATCAGCGCGAAGGTCCTGACCAAAAAGAAATTGTAATAGGGCGTTCTCTGTCATAGCAGATATTCAAGAAACCCTGAAAAAGAGATCATTATTGAGTCAATAGAATCCAAAGCAGAATTTTTAGAATTTTTGTTTGTCTGTCTAAATGTTTGGTCGCGTATCACTCAAAAACTGCTGAAGAGAAATGGACGCTATTTGGATCATTGAGTTACTAGATGTTTAACTTAAAATTTTACATATCCGTTATTCCGTTAACCTGACCTGTTTCGGAGTTGTCAGCAAAAAGTTGGCGGGTTTTTAGTCTTTGATAAACTTGAAAAACATTTCAGCGCTTTGTACTCATATTTTTGTTGTTTGAGTAACAACAGTAATACTTACAGAATATCTTGACGAGCGAAGAGTCTTTTGTGGTATACAAATTAAGAGCTCTCCGGTACCAGCAGCTTGAGTATCCGGGGAATATCCTGCCAATGAGTGGATATGTGCACGTCTAACTTTATGGATCATCACAACCTTATGGATGCATTAGCTGTAGTTGCCGGCTTAAGTTGTTTCCTAATCAAAATTGCGTAACTAAGTCATAGTTAGAAATCATGCCAGTATCCCGGATGTGTGTCCTGTGTACTGTGAGGAAGGTGCTCTTACAACAGACAACTGCTAACCGCTAGAATAGCGCCAGTTAGCAAAAAAGAACGCGAGTGGACGAGACTTCAAGAATCTTGAGATAGTGGCTGATAGGAAAGATGATCCAAAACTTTACAACGCAATAGTTGACAAAAGTTTCAAAGACCAAGGAAATCCTTTGGTAGAAGTAATGGCAACTTGGTGACTGGCGTTACGAGCGGAATAAAGTCAGAGAGAAAACACTCTTCCTCATTGCTGAATCATGTGGAAATTGCACCATTCTGTCGCAAGAATATCGAAGCGTAGGGAAGTTATAGCTTCAGAGTCGAGCTGCCCCGATATGAAGGTGAAGTGGCTGTACAAACTCTAATTCGGAATATAATAGGATGGCTTTGTGCCAACAATTGAAGAATAGTGCTAAGGCTGTAGTTTCGCATGCCCTGCCAGAAGTTGGGTTACCTACAAAGCTCATACGGCATTGATAAATGATCTCGAGCACCACATTTAACTGCATCGGAATTAGGAAAGACCTCACCGGGTCGTACGAGACCTAAATAGGTCTTACAAGCTCAATGCTCTAGAAGATAAACTGCTGAAGAAAGATCTATTGTGAGATCATCGTTTTGTGGGTGGATAAAGAGACGAAGGAAGTAGGTTTTGTAATGAACTAGAGAAGGAAGTACTTACTGCCAGCAAAGGGGACCGTCAATTCGTTTATTATCGCTTCCCTTATGCCGCTTATGAGCTTCTACGCATCTTTAGGTTACTTTAGTTTCTTTAGCTATTTAAATGACTTCAATTTCGGGTATCCAAATGCTTAGCTTCTGATTTGTAAAATGATTTCCTTGGAGATGCTATAGTCCCGAAAGGAAATCGTGCCGCATTGCCAACTCGCATTGTGACCTTTTCCGTTTTCGGTTTTCATTTCTTCCTTCTTTTTCTTTCCATTTTTTATTGAAAATGGTTAACCATCTCATACAACTAAGTGTGCCGATAGCGATCATCATTCAATTATGGTCAAACTTCATTTATGTTTATTCATGATGGACGAAGCGTGACAAATTTCCACTTTCTTAAGCCGATTTATATGGCCGTCACGTTCATCACAATACACATAGATGTACTGCACGCTTATCATCCTTAATCATATCCTCATTTGGGATTTTTAACATCTCTTTATGTTAGCCCAGGGCCGTCAAGAGACAACAACAACAACAACCCAATAATGAGACATTCACTGCTAGGCAAAGAGGTGTTGTCAAGGCTTCATTTAGGCTATCACGGCTTAGATCCGCACGTGCACATGCGCTTACGAGTGCATAAATTATTAATAAGTTGACGACGTGACAATAACAACAACAACAGCAAAGCCATCAGCAGCTTAAACAGTTTAATGACAGCCATGCGAAAAAGTTGACGCTGTGGCGTGCTTGGCCAAAGCATCGGCAGCAGCTTCAGCAATTTCTTATTTCATCAGTGGGGTGAGTACTTCCCTACGATCGTAGTAGATTTACTAAGTTTTTCGAAATGCTGAACAAACTACGCATGGACTACGTCGAACTTATAAAATAGGAGAACCAGATGAGCATGGTAATTCGGTCTGGAGATTCCTGGTATAACAAGAACGGTCCTTTTGGTAATATCCCAACTGCCGCGGATGCGATTTGTTTGACGCCTTCTAACCTTCGTGTCGTGAACTTTAGTCGACAGTCAAATATCTTTACCTCGAGCGGGGCTTTCAATAAAGGCCTTTTGACTAAGACTCCCGCGGTATATGTATAACTGCAAGCAACCGTTTACTTTAAAACTAACTAGTTGGTATGTCGAGAAAGGACCTCGCCCCCTTTCCTCCGGTATCGAAATTAAAGCTACTCTTTACTGCAATCCCTTCTATAAATATGAGCCTGTAAAAGTTTTTGGGATTAATTCTGTCCACATAAATATGCTCAATATCTGCGAAACTGTATGAAATGCCGAAATGCCAGCCACATTTAATTGCAATTTTTAGCATACCTTCTATGATACTCAATCTGTTGAAACAGCTGTTCGGTTTTCTTGCCGCTGTACCCCTGGAAATAAATATACAATGTTTTTAGGGTGACGTGTCATAACTTCAATGGAATAAATTCAAATCTTCGGGCAAAACAACGGCTTGTATTCTCTTTGTGAAATGCGAATTAATGTCAAATTGTTATGAGAATTAACGTCACTGACATTAATTCTCTTTGCAAAAGCAAATTAATGTCATTGATATTAATTCTCTTTTGAAATGCGAATTAATGTCACTGAAATTAATTCCATTAACATTATGACACGTCACCGTTTTTACAAGATAATTTTGGCAGTTTAGGCGTAAAATCCTTGCAAGTAATCAAGCACACTGACTGGCCCAAACAAATCGCATTTATTATATATTAAAAAATTCTCCACCCTCATATTCTCAGCCTCTTCGTGTCCATCTTCCTATCCAGCTCCATCATCCCACTCCAAAATAGGCTTGCCCATATTTGAAAAGTCTTCGTTTCTTTCTTATAAATATTTTTTTATTTTCCTTTTTTTCATAAAAATTATTATTCTTGGCCTTGAGCTCATTTATAGTCATGGATTTTTTTTTTCTTTTTCAATTTTTTTTACTTCTTCCTCTACCTCCTTATTTTTACCTTTCTCGTGCTTTTCTGATTTACTTCCTGTTCCTTTTCCTTCACCATTTGTTTTTCTAATTCCCCTCTTCATTTTCCTTCCAATTTTTTTCTCTTTTCCTTCCCCTCTTACTCCTACCTCATGCTCTTTCGTATTATTTGAATTTTCTATTTCCTTTGAAATTTACCGCTCCTTTTCTATAATTTTTTTATCTCATTTCTAATTTCTCTCTTCATTTTCTTTACTTCCTTTTTCCCCTTACCTTCCTTTTACTATATCCCCCTTACCCTTTCACCTCACTTAACTTCTCCTTTTCCCTTGCCATTTACCTTCCTCATATCCTTTCATTTTTCTTATTCCCGTCGCACTTTCCTTCCTTCTTTTTTCTCTTTTCCTTCCCCATTTACTCTTGCCCCATACTTTTTCGAACCCCTTAGAATTTTCCTTTTTCTTTGAAATTTACCGTTTCTTTTCTAAAATTTTTTTATTCTCTTTTCTAATTTCCCTCTTATCTTTCTTTCATTCCTTTTTCACTTTACCTCTTCCTCTTACTATATCCCCCTCCCTCTTCCACCTCACTTAACTACTCCTTTTCGTTTGCCATTTACCGTTCTCATTACCATTAATTTTTTCATAATTTTTATTTCTTTTTCCTTTTCCTATCCCTTTTCCTTTTTTTTCACTTCCCGTAATAGTTTCGATTTAACTTTGTCTATCTCTTTCCATTAACCTTTTCCTTCCGTTCACCTTTCTCTTTCTCTTTTCCTTTATTTTTTGTTTTCATTTATCTTTCCCATTCTATTTTCTTTTTTTCCTGTCCTTTTTCTTTTCCTTCCTCTTTTTCATTTTCTTCTTCTTTTTTTAATTTTCCTTTTCTTTATCCTCTTTTATTGGTTTGTTTTTCTTCCTTATCCTCTACGTTTTCATTTCCTTTTCCACCCCCTTTCTTTTGCTTCCACCCCTTCAAGTCACGCTTCACTTTTTTTTCAGTTTTCTTTGCCGTTTTTCTTTTTCAATTACCTTTACCTTTTCTCTCCTTTCTATCCCCTAAAATCTCCTTTTCCGTTTACCTTTCATATTCATTTTCAATTGCCCTTTCCTTTTGATATTATGTTTTGGTTTCTTTTTTAATATCCTTGCCCTTCTACTTTCCCTTTCCCTTCCTCTTCCTGTTCCATATTTTCTTTCCATTTCCCTTTCCTTGTAGCTCCCCTTTCTCCGTGCCTTTTTCCCTTGAATTCGCCATTTACTACGTTTTAGCTCTTCGGCAGTTTCAACACTGCTCCTCAGTGCTGCTCATAGCGAAGATGTAACAATGAACAACGCGACATAGCGACAATTTTGTGGCATTTGGCATGTGGCATGAGGCAATTGCTTGTTAGCGATGAATTCGCGACTCACCTAAACGCGCACTTCATCTCCTCCGCTTGTTTGTTATGCTTTTTATTGATTTCGAATGCATTGAGTACTTGCCGCGTGTACAACATGCGCCTGCCGCATTGTTGTCTTCTTCTTTCTTGTTGCATGCGATAATGCCACTTGGTATGTTGGATGGATTGTTGTTGGTCGAAGACTTAAGATCGCGGCCTCGTTAACATGCTGCCGCTAGCGATCATGCATCATCATTAGAAAATTAATATTGTCTGCTTGTTTGATTGTTGTAATGATCAGCAGGGCAGCGAAATGTTGCAAGTAGATGACATTTGCTGAAGCCTTGTGGGATCGCTTTGAAGTTATCGCTTCCTACTTTGTTCGCTGTTTTGTTTTTCTCTTTGGCTTGGTATAGTGCTTGGCTTATACATTGAATGTGTCCTGGGTTGGATTCACAATTGTCTTTGCTTTAGGATATTCCATTTGGAGTCGGCATAACGTGTGAGAGATATAGTCCTCAGTCCACCATTAATTGGAAGGAAGGTGCTTACTTCTGATAACACAAAATGCTGCTGCGAGGCGATCAAGTGGTGAACAGATCGAAATTATGCCAGAGGAAGTTAGGTCAACCCAGGTTTATTACGTTCCTACCATGCAATAGGCGATGATTCGCATCCAAGTACGCATTCACCGGAGGAGCGTTGGACAAAACCACTGAGTTACCCTAAATTATGATCATTGATGCTCCTGCGGTACACCGTCCGATTAAAGCACTGGTCTTTCTTTGCTAGGCGCTTCTTTTAGCGTTTGGAGGCGTTTAAGCAGTTTTCCTTTGACGGACACACTTCAGGAAGTGTCTGTTGAGGACTTAATTGTGAATTTACTCACCTCAGTACAAAGCTGATGGTTTACAGTTTTTGCAACCAACGTTCAGTGAGTTTTAGTTCTGGTGACAATATTGGCTAGGAATCAAGCTAAATCTGCCTGCCGATAGACTTAAATATTTCGAGGAGAACAAAATTAGACTAGTCTTGGTATACAGAAGCTGATGACTCTGAGGACATCTCAAACGGAGTGTCCCCATTAAAGCTTCTAGTGCAACTGCTCCATTAAAAGCTCGGCCTCAGATGCATTCCGCTTGAATTTGAATTGACTTAAGCGATTTCTTCTATTCTCTCGGTGTGTCTGTAAGCATCAAACGAGATTATGAAATTGATGACCTTCGCGGAGCTTATTGACAAAAATGGAATCGAAGTAGGAAGTCAATTACGTATTTAGAAATTAATGCAGTAGTGGATATTGGTTAAACAATTCATCATATTTATCATTTGGAAGAATTTTAATAGGGTTTGTTCAGGTTAGGCCACTGTGGGCCAGCATAGTGTGCTTACATAGAAATAATGCATCCGTAGTAGAACCGTTGGCTCTAGGCTAGAATGCAAATGGGATTAAAACTGAAATAGGGAAAACACAAATTTATTTGAACTGGATAAGTCGCTATTTTCTATCTACTAACTAACTTGTTTATTAATCGAACCGATATTTTCCAAAAGGATTTGAACTTAGTCTTAAATAAAAAAAATTTCAAGAAACGGGTCTTCCTTTCGAGAATGCTGAACGGTTGTTGTAGCAGCTTTTAACCCCTAGTGTTATTCCGATACCGACTTATACTCGATAGCTGTACTCCTTTAAATTGTTCGGTAGAAGACACCAATTCCAAAAAAGTATCGAGAGAAAGTGCTCGATAACTTCTGATACCGTACTCATTCAAAAAGGCGTGAAAGCAAATAATAGGGCCACAGATTTTTTTCATCCGACAGCAAACACAAATGCTCACCCGATGTAAACAAAAATCGCCCGAATGTGAACAAACATTAGCCGTCCGTTCAGACAGAACGAGCTCAAATTTGTCGCCCGAGGAAAATCTTTAGATTATGGTAACGCATTTATTTCTAAGAAAGGAATTTTTGGTTCAAACAAAATCACCATAAGCCGATGATAGAAAACCCTCGAAAAATTCGTCTATTACTGAAGCCACTTTACCAGCGGGATGAAATATTCACGAAAATTCCCAAATTGGGCGATTCTTAGTTAACATTTTTATAGGGGAACGTAAAATGGTTAAATTTTGGTAAATCTTCCAAATTTGTTTCTGAAATTAAGAAAGCAAAAATTCGGGAAGCGATATATGACGCTCGACTTCTTCGATACTGTAATCGACTGCAATAAAAAAGGCTGTACTTGAGCAGAGTAATCGATTATATATGTACTCGCAATTACTCATATCACCTGATTTGCATTGACCTTAGTAGAGAAGGAGTGTATATATAGAGTTTATATTGCAGCCAAGCTCAATTCCATATATGTGGGTTCCATTTTCAAAGCCTATGGTAGCATTTAGCCTATATAGATCCCACTCTCATGCTAATGATTAGACCTTTATTTGGGGTAACACAATCAGTCGCCCGACTTTTTACATGAATAACATGGAAATGAGTGTGCGATTGTTAGCCGAAAATTGATGATAAAGTGGATCATTATACTTAATCGCACTAGCAACAGTGGGATAGTACCACAACGTACCGGGTTCATATCCGGCAGAGGACGGTCACTTTCGACAAATCTCCCCAAAACCTTCGGGGAGTGTTTTTGTGAAGTCGTCATCTATCCAGTACACTCATAGATTCAGGGACCTCCAGTTATCTACAAGGTCTAAACCTTTCAACGAAAAGAATTAACTTGATTTCTACTGCAAGCTACCTTCGGTAAGGAAGGCAAGCACACAAATCTCAATCCGAAGGAGAGCGCTTGATATTCCACCTGCTGGTATAAAGCGAGACACAGCAGAGGCTATGAGTTACCCCAAAAGAAATTGTTCCTAGAGGCTATCTGTACTCTTTAGACTTGAGCTTTGATACAAGGTGGCGCAAAAGTAATCCTCCTATCAGAAAATGCTATAAATTTTGCGATTGGCCCCTAAAGTCAGTTCTGTTTTGACATTTGTGTAGTAAACACATGCGAAATACACGTTAATAAACAATGTTACGCTACACTGCTCCAGAACGGGGAATATTGCTGACTATTTATTTGACCAATAATCGGTCGGGGCCAAACGGTTACTGTGAATGGTGAGCGCTACAGAGCAATGATCAACGAGTTCTTTTTGCCGCAACTTGATGAATTGGGATTGGAAAACATGTGGTTCCAACAATACGGTGCAACAGCACACACTGCACGTGCCACAACCGATATACTGAACATCGGAAGCTTACTTTTGCGCCACCTTGTACAGGGTGTTTTTTTTACAGGTTTGTTTTTCAAATAGAGATAAAACTGGCATTTTGTGGTCAAATCTGGCAACTCTAATGTTATTTATGTTCAGTTTGGTTTGCCATTTCATCATGAACAGGTTGACAAAAGAACAACGCTTGCAAATCGTGCAAATTTATTTCGAAAATAATGGTTCAGTTCGCGAAGTTTACCGTGAGCTCCGTCCATTTTATGGTCGACATAATCGTCCATCAGAGCAATTAATTCGGTTAACCATGGATCGTTTTCGCACTACGTTTACTCTATGTGATAATACGCATCCGCAGAGACGTCGAACAGTGCGCACCGAAGAAACAATTGCCGCTGTAGAGCAAAGTGTTGAAGAGGACCCGAATGAATCGATTCGCCACCGTGCACAGCAATTGGAGCTTTGTCCATCAACTTTATGGAAGATTTTGCGCAAAGATCTTGGCTTGCGACCTTACAAGATCCAGCTTGTGCAAGAATTAAAGCCGCGAGACCATGCAATGCGTCGTGATTTTGGTGTATGGGCCGAAAATGAGATTGATTTCGATGCTGATTTTCATCGCAAAATTTTGTTCAGTGATGAGGCTCATTTTTGGTTGAATGGCTACGTCAACAAGCAAAATTGCCGCATTTGGAGTGAAGAGAATCCACATGAGACCCTTGAAACGCCATTACATCCACAAAAACTGACTGTTTGGTGTGCTCTATGGGCTGGTGGAGTCATTGGGCCATACTTCTTCCGCAATAATGCTGGAGAGGCAGCTACCGTTAATGGAGACCGGTATAGAGCCATGATAACCGACTATTTTGTTCCCGAATTGGATGGCATGAATGTGGATGAGTTGTGGTTCCAACAAGACGGCGCTACATGCCACACAGCGCACGTCACAATCGATTTATTGAAGGAAACATTCGATGAGCGCATAATTTCGCGGAATGGACCTGTCAATTGGCCACCAAGGTCGTGTGATTTGACACCATTGGATTATTTTCTTTGGGGATATGTGAAGTCGCTCGTCTACACCAACAAACCAGAAACGTTAGGGGAATTGGAAGCCAACATTCGTGGCGTTATTGCCGACATACGGCCCCATATGCTCGAAAAAGTGGTTGAAAATTGGACCTGTAGAATTGGCTTTATTCGAGCCAGCTGCGGCGGCCACATGCCCGAAATCATATTTAAACATTAATGGCATAAAATTATCCTTAAAATAAAGCCAAATTGATGGACCTTAAAACGATTTTCTTGTGTTTTATTTCAATTCGAAGTTCTATACCCCTAAAAAAAACACCCTTTAGTTGTAAGCGGATGAGATAATGATGATTGGATTAAAGTCGGTTAGCCCGAACATTGTAAGAGTTGAACTAGAATCCCATACGTTTAGAATGAGAAACTGTAGGTACATATGTACAAACATGCCGAAATATGCACTCGCTATATGTATTTTGAATACATTACTTTTTCACCGCTCTATTTTCACATAAAGCGTCTCTTGTTACAACAATCAACAGGCTGCTGAAAACAAGAACAAAGCAAAACCAAACAATACGTAATTAAACTGAAAAGAATAAGCGAAGCCGGCAAGCGGGAACTGCCATGCAAAGTTATGCGTCACAAAACTGCACCGAGCCTCTACGTTTGCCACAATTTTGGGGGCGAATGAACGAACCCAATAAATTAACAAAACATAATAATCAAAATAAATATGTAAAGTTGAAAGAGTAAAAAATAAATAACAAAAGCAACGAATAAAAAATATATGTCAACTTTGATATTTTGCTGTGCCCTAAAACCCAGCAAACATTAACTATCGCGGAAGTGCCGATATAGTAGCTTCAAGAAGTTGACTTTCATTGCGGAAGTTATGGCGTTTTCATCTTCTTCCTTGCTTCGTTCGGGAAAAAGTGTTCCCCGTTAACGTTACGTCCACATCGACCCATATGCGACACTAGGGGAAATAACTTTTTAGTGACGTCTGGAAGAGACATAATCGTTACGTACAAATAGTCGAATACTATCCTACCGAAGGTATCTTTTAAGTATCGTCTGGAAGACACAGAAACGGTACGGAAATTTTACTCCAACTATTTTCTTCTTGTAATTTAAACTTACATACATAAAAGTCAGAAAACATATTTTTTTACTTTTATTGATATTTAAAATAAACCATACTTATACATATAATGTTTCGTACAAACAATTAAATACAAACTTGAGTTGAGACGGCACCACGGTAAACATGGTGACATCGCCGCAAGTATTTCAACGAGATTCTGCATTATACAACAAGGCCGTTCGATCCAAAGACACGCCCTTAAAAATATCCACACATCATCGTTAAGCTTCTTTATCAACTCACGTCCGATGAAACTGTCAGTTTCCCAGGATTTCCGTTAGCCGAGATTGATAACAACTTCAGTAATGAACTCGACATTTGGTTAGAGCGAAGTTCTGCCACATCGACAGTCCAACTTTGACATTTCTATAATACACTCTTAATTGTACTTATACGACGTTCTTCTGCAGATTTAGGTGGGGGTTTTGTTTGTATGACGTCGCTCACTGCCCGCAAATTGACAAAACAGCATACCGACTCAGTGTGGATGTTGTTGACGGCCTGGCAGTACGCCTTCGGAAAAACGGCCTTATTATGTGATACCTTATCTGCGTTTTTGGAGTTCAGATAAGCTGGGTTATACGAGTTGGCGCATGAATCCCTTAAATAAATAAGAAGAAAGCTTCAATATAAATTAAAAATTTGCAAATATAAAATGCTCTTACCTTTGTTTGGTTTTTAAAAAAATGTTTCAAATATAAGTTAATTTATGAAAACAGCTATTCTATGTCCAAAATATATTCTTCTGACAGTTATTTCACCGATAGATACTAATTCAAATACATCCTATCTTCGCTAAGCACACTAAGAAGTTGGATAAGCAATAGCAATCTAATTTGTTATTATAAAATATAAACTATCTTCCAAATCATGTTAGAAGTGCCCCAGACGTTACTTATTTAACAAAGACGAAAAAACGCTCTTCCAAATGCTAGCAGGGGAATCGGCTTGGATGACTTTTGTGTGTTGTGGGTGCTAACCCTGTAAAAAACGTTGGAGCATCAGAGTACTCCAACACTTATCCTCATTCATATAAAAAAGGTGGTCCAATTTACATAGCGATGTCCGGTGATTGGATCACCTAATCCTATTCGGAGTACCATTTACTTTGCTTCTGAATAGTCTATAGAGCACCTACGTTGGAGTACTTTGAAAATGCTGCCAAAAGATTACTCTATAGAGTACTCTAGACGAAAGCGAGAAGGGAGTATGTGTTCTTTTGAGGACCACCTACTCCCGCTCTCGCTTTGCTGTTGAATACTCTATAGAGTAATCCCATGGGAGTATTTTGAGAGTACTCTCACGTGGGTGGTCTATAGAGTATTCAAAAGCAAAGAAACGGAGTACTCCGAGATGGATTAGGTGATCCAATCACCGGACATTGCCATGTAAATTGGACCACCTTCTTTATATGAATGAGGATATGTGTTGGAGTACTCTGATACTCCTTTAGGAGTATTCTATGGAGTATGAAACGGAGTATTTCTGTTTTTTGCAGGGAACTGACAGAATACATGAAAATTTAACACTAACCTATGTTAAAACTACCCTGACGGAAATTCTGTAGCCGGCTACTTGAAAAGCAAATTTTTAGTCTTTTTTTAAGGCTAACTTTCAATTGGCTGCAAAGTCATACAGGATTCAATAAACCGAAAATAATTTTTTTTTTAAACAACTTGCGTGAAATAAGAAAAAGATTTCAAAAAAATGTGTCAATAAATTAGATTATCGAAAAAAAACGCAGAAAAAAGGAAAATTGTAAATATCGACTCGAATTAAAATATAAAAAAAATACAAAGAATAGTAAATAATTGCATTTAATTTAATAAAATATGAGAGGTGTAAGCAAAAGAAATTTACTAGGTGCCTATTAAACTGCATTTTTGAGTAAAGCGCCTTATAATTAGATATCTTCTCTTTTGTATTTTTTTTGAAATGCTATACGTTAGTTAGATGTAGACGAGCCTGAAAGGAATTTTTGTGACGTTAAATGTACTACACCTTTTCCAAGTGTACTTTAGAAAGCGTAAAATGTTCTTCAAAATAATCAATCAAAACGTATTTCCGAAAAGTCTATTGTACTTCAGAAATCGTAAAAAGTATTTCAGAATATTCATTTGTTTTTCAGAAGATGTAAAATGTACTTCAGAATAGTCAATTGTACTTCAGTAACCATAAATTGTACTTCAGAAACTGTAAATTGTTCTTCAGAAATGGTAACATCCTATTAACTCTGCGCCTTCTGAAGTACAATTTACGGGTTCTCGAGTACAATTTATCTTTTCTGAAGTACAATTGATGGTTTCTGGAGTAAAATTGATTATTCTGAAGTACATTTTGCAGATTATGAAGTACCATTTGCGGTTTCTGAAGAACAATTGACTTTTCTGAAGTACATTTTACAGTTTCTAAAATACAAATGACTATTCTGAAATACATTTTACGATTTCTGAAGTACAATTGACTATTCTGAAGTACATTTTACGGATTCTGAAGTACACTTGGAAAAGGGTAGTAATAAAAAAGGATATGAAAATAATGCGTTAATTTACAATAAAACAATTAGCCTAAAATAAAATGTTTCAATTTAATTATTGATATCAGCTCATTATATTGTTATAAACCTTTAACTATTTACTTAGTACATAGGTTATCAAACTTAAAAAAAAATACACAGAATTTTCATACGAAGAGGCCCTTTTATGGTAATAAAATGTGTTTTTACTCTGTTGTTCCCAGCTAAGTAAGCATGTTATAATTATATAATATGAAATGATATCTGTATCTATATAGCACCTACTTTCATTTAACCTGGAAAAATTGTTCTATTCACTAGCATACTACAAGTCAACCATTAGGTGCCCATATAGTCGTTAAAATCTATGTAAAGTAGTCGAGGCCCAGTCAAAGCTAGGTGAAAAAAAAAATTAGATTTTAGTTCACTTAAAATTAGCTCATTTCCCTACAGGGTAAAACGTGAGCATGTAAGTGTATGTTTATGTGACAGTATGTAACTGTATCACTTTGTTTCTGCTGAGCTCTGCCCCTCTCTATAAGTACTGGTTCTCTTTTGTTTGGTAAATATACTGCATGAGGTACAGGGTGAGTTAATTGGAGTGAGATATTTTTCGATTTTCATGTAGCTATGTATGTACAGAGCTGGGTATATGCAATTAAGAATTAGACTTTTTTTGATTATTTTTAATTTATGTCGCAATTTACCATTTCCACTTCCACTTAAGTCCAGCGCCATTTATATTTTACCACTTCGGATGCTCATCCAAAATTAATCATCGTAAAATGTACTTTCAAAAATTAAATGGTTTTAATAAGTATGTAAGTAAGCCTTGTTCAAATTGTTCAAAGTTTTAGAGTAAACTTTTTATAAACTTCAGGAAAAAATTTCCATAGATCAATAAATTGTTTGTATATTGTTTTTGCAAGCTTAAACTTTAATAGTAAAATGCAAATATTTACAAACATCACAAAACAAAATATTTTTGATATTGGTGTACATATTTATAGCTACATATGGGTCTTTTCATGTCAAATCGTCAGTTACTTGGAATCGACTCCTTCCGTTTTGAATGCAATTTCGTGGAGATTTTCCTTTTTGGTAAAACAAAGTTCTACCAAAGAAAAATAATAAGTATTTTTTTAAAAAGGTGTACTTAAGGTATAAAAAAGGATCTTGCGAAAAAAATTTGTATTTCTATTTAAAAAAATTTTTAACTTTTCAAAACCTTAGAAATTAAAGTTCCTTATAAATTTATAAAATTTTTTTTTTAATTTTTGTTTTTACATTGCTTGCTTGCGAAAAACTTTCAATGAGCAAAATCGACTAGAAAGTTAAAACAATTACACAAATTTTTTGGCTTTAAGTAGAAAATACATATTTTAGAAAAAACAAAAACCACCCTTATGCAAATTTCAGGATATCTTTAGTTATATCAGAGAAATAATACGAAAACCTTTGAGTCCAAAACTTAATGGCTAACTTTACTTTTAACGATTTTGAAAAATTATAAATTTTCGAGAATTAATAATTTTATGAATTTTTTTGAAGTATTCATGAAACGAGCTCAAGGACAAGCATTTTTTTTCAATATTTTTTATACCTCTAAGTATCCTCTTTGAAAATGCAAAAGTTTTTTCTTAAATACAGCCGTTTCCGTAATAGTTAAAAACGAAATTTCACAAAACTGGAAATATGTGAAATTTTGTAATTTTTTCGAACTAAATATATTGTCTTTTATTTCTTTTAATATAAAGTTTGTATGTTCTTGCTGGTTATGAGCAGTGGTGCGCAGTCCCTATACACTTGTAGCATAGCAATAAAATATTTGTTAGTAAAATTAAAAGTGTGAAAATTCTTTTAATTTATTCAGCTTATAAGAAAATTTTATCAAAATTAAAAAAAAAAAAATTCCTTGGCCAAAGTACTAGGTGTACAGAATTTTTTTCGAAATGAAAACAAACAGCTAATTTATCAATTATATATGCCATGGCTCTTTAATAACCGGTATATCATCCGTATTTTTGGATAAAACTGGTTATTTTATTAATCTTAGATTTGTTTAATAGTTTGATCTAAGAGCTCCTCCTCTTAACTGCGCTACATCAACTTTCAATTAGGTTGAGATAAGTGGATTCATTTGGCCATTGCATATGGAGTAAATTTCCATTTCTGCACCACTGTGATACCAACTCTAACAGTTGCTTTTGTTGACAACACCAGCTCAGCCCCATGTTCTCTTTTGGATATGACAGAATTACATTGGTACATAATATCTTTGTGCACAACAGCGGTCATTGTGGCCTTTATTCAAAATAACGGACCAATATTTTGTCAAACGAAACAACCCCCCACAATAACATTTCCAACCTCATTTGTATGATCTCTTTGGTATATCTGAATGTCATTTCTTTGGCCTTAGTGCAATGTACTGAATATTTTGAATCATTTCCGAATGGAAGATTGTTGTTGTTGTAACGACAAAAACACTCGCCAAAGGTTTTGGGGAGTGCTGTCGAACTGACAGCCCTTCGCCGGATATAAATCCGGTACGCTCCGGCATTCCCTTGCGGTACTGCCCGACTGTCGTGCTAGCGATTTGGTATGACCAACGGAATCTTCTAGGTGATGTCCCCCTCCTTCCGTAAGGAAGGAGAGATGGGTAATGAGAGGTGAGAGGCATCATATCCGTAGATCAACCATCGAGTTGCACCGCATTACGTTTGTGCATATTAGTCACCTCTTACGACCGGTATGCCTACCTCGGGCATATTCTAAACCCCTAACCCGCAGGGGTTATAATAAAGCTTGCACTTATTTTGTCCATAAGTGTACATTCTTTTTGAAAAAATGGATTCCCTTTTTAATCTCTAAATTACACACCCTTTTCTCTGAAAATATTTATTTACATCATTAAGCTTCCCTTTGTTCACTATACAAACCAAGCTGGTGAGTACATGAATGAAATGATTTGTAGAAGAGTATTACCTACGAGGTGGGACAATTAATTTAGAAAAAATTATATTTCTAAATTAATGGCAAATTCAAAACTGAGAATTTCTTTGGGTAACGAGATAGCTATACCACGTTTGTATTGATGGACAAATGCTAAAGCCTTCCATTCCAAAGAAACGCAATCTACATATGTTGATTAATGCTTGCGTTGAAGCTGTGCTCACTCGCTTCATGATTTATCAAAATTATTTTCAATTACGCCAGTCCGCCTAATAGTGAACGGGCTCTTGTCACTTTCAAGGAAACTTCTTGGCAACTTGTTTTGTTGCCACTTAAATTCCAAATGATATAAAATCAAATAAAACGAATTAGCAATATTTGCACAATTTTATAGTCACACCTCGTATTTTAGTACTCTGCTGTTGCGGAAAATGTGTGGCGATCGCATTATATATAGACCTAGGGAGCACACCTTTAGAACGGAAGTGCATTTCCGTCCACAATGACCGAAAGATGGGGTCAGCTGCAGGTATTGAATTGGTGTGTTCTGTATAGATGCGTAGGTTTTCGTTAGCAAACAGAATTTTGGATTGATTTATTTATTGAAAATAGTATATTCATTGGTAACCACTTGCCATTTGCAACAAGGCGAACAAATTAGAGATTTGAGATTTAATTTTACTTAATTTAGCATTGTTTTTTTTTTAATTTATTTTATTTTATTTCAATTTACTTTATTTTTTTATTTTATTTTATTTCATTTTAATTTGTTTTGTTTTATTTTATTTAATGTAATTTAATTTAATTAAAGTTAACTTAGTTTAATTCAATTTAATTTAACTTAACTTAATTTTATTTTATTTTATTTTATTGCATTTCATTTCATTTTATTTCACTTTATTTTATCTTATTTTATTTTATTTTATTTTATTTTATTTTATTTTATTTTATTTTATTTTATTTTATTTTATTTTGTTTGATTTTATTTTATTTTATTTCATTTTATTTTATTTTATTTTATTTTATTTATTTTTTTTTATTTTATTTTATTTTATTTTATTTTATTTTACTTTATTTTATTTTACTTTATTTTGTTTTATATTATTTTATTTTATTTTAATTTGTTTTGTTTTATTTTATTTTATTTAATGTAATTTAATTTAATTAAATTTAACTTAGTTTAATTCAATTTAATTTAACTTAATTTAATTTAATTTTATTTTTTATTTTATTTTATTCTAAATTGTGTTGTTTTATTTTATTTTAATTTGTTTAATGTAATTTAATTTAATTAAATTTAACTTAGCTTAATTCAATTTAATTTAACTTCATTTAATTTTATTTTATTTTATTTTATTCCATTTTATTTTATTTTATTTTATTTTATTTTGGTTTATTTCATTTTATTTTATTTTATTTATTTTTTTTTATTTTATTTTATTTTATTTTATTTTATTTTATTTTATTTTACTTTATTTTATTTTATTTTATTTTACTTTATTTTATTTTATTTTATTTAACTTTATTTTATTTTACTTTATTTCATTTTATTTTATTTTGTTTTATTTTATTTTATTTTATTTTATTTTATTTTATTTTGTTTGATTTTGTTTTGTTTTATTTTATTTTATTTTATTTTATTTTATTTTACTTTTATTTATTTTATTTTATTTATTTTATGTTATTTTATTTTGATTTATTTTATTTAAAAAGCAAAGTGTAAATTAATCACCCTAATGTATAATCCTCTTAATGTTCTGCCATATGATTTTCGATCTGTCATGCTAAGTGTTCAGATCTTGACAGCCTCTCGAGCTATTTTTAAACAGAGTTGACAATATTTGTTACTCTAAATGAGTCTTTTTTCAAAAAACTTTGAACGGTTAGAACTTAAGCATGGCCTAAATAAAGTAACTCCTTTTTTATAAGCAAATATTCTAACTGATTTCATTTAATGCTACCTAAACTCGTACAATACGCTTTACATTTGCAATCACACTTTATGAGGGCTAAATTAAGCAATACCGCTCCACCATCAATCCTTTTACTTACAGATGTGCGCTCTCATGTAGCCAACCTAAAGTCATTCAACAACAAAAATAACCAAATTTGGCAGCCAAATGGCATATGTTGCACGTTGACCTACTACGAAGCTTGTAATGATGAAGAAAAAATAAGATTAAACATCAGAAAAAACTATCAAAACTGTGCCAACTCAACAAGCCATCAACAAAGCAAGGTGTGTAAATGAAAAAAACATAGAAACAAGAATTACAACAGAAAAACTAAAAAAACAAAAAAGGTAAAAAAAAATTTAACAAAAAACAGTTACAACAAAATTAAAAACTGAGAAAAGTCGAGTAAAAAATTTTGATGTTCAACAAAAAAAAAAAACTAAATAAACCTCAACTCAACGCCGCTTAATTTATTTCACGCTTTGTTGCATACACTTGCGGGATTAAAAACAAAAAAGAAAATAAATAGTAAATAATAGGAAAAAAAATTTTAATTAAAAGTGCAAAAAATAAAATATAGATTACAAGCAATTTTTCAGCATGCAAATGTCTTGTTACGGACTAAAGTTGGCATTTTCATAGCTGCGCCGTTTTATTTATTATTGTGGAATAGATATACACAAACACAGGGTGGTGCACAAATTATACAACTTAAAAAAGTTAAAATATTTATTGTAGCAATTTTCAGTCATATCGTGTCAAACTTGATTTGCAGAAAAATCGGTTTCCCATCGCCATCTTCAACGTGATTTATTTTTTTTTATAGTGTAGGTATCGGAACAGAAGACGTCAATATGTATGTATGTAAAATAAAGAAAAATACTTAAATCACTGTTCTACACGCCTCATTGCTGAAGCAAACGAGCAAAACAGTTATGGATACAGATCAGAAAGAAAAAATGAAGCTGAAGATGGCACAAGGCCGAAACCGTTTTTTTGCAAACCGAATTCGACAACGGATGACGGAAAAGCTGACAAAACGAAATTATTTAAAGCAGTCAGTTAAAACGAAACCCTTAAGTCTACTTTCCCCTCAACTTATTAAATCTCTTTGGCCCCGATTTTATAGATTCGTGCACTTACGGAATTGTGCTTTCACTATAGAAAGGGAAGAGATTTCCCTATTACAGAAATATTTAATATATTCTTATTATATTCGCTTTTATCTTCTTTTAACAGTCTCTTTTTTCAATTTATTAATATGTTATCATAGTTCCATTTATTAATTAAATTTCATTTAATTTTATTTTACTTTAAGTTATTTTATTTAATTTAATTTCATTTTATTTTATTTTATTTTATTTTATTTCATGTTATTTTATATCATGTTATTTTATTTTATTTTATATTTTTTTTTATAAATTTTTTTTATTATTTTAATTTATTTCATGTTATTTTACTTTATTTTATTTTGTTTTATTTTATTTTATTTTATTTTGTTTTATTTTATTTTATTTTAGTTTATTTTATTTTATTTTATTTTATTTTATTTTATTTTATTTTATTTTATTTTATTTTATTTTATTTTAATTTCTTTTATTTTATTTTATTTTATTTTATTTTATTTTATTTTGTTTTATTTTAATTTATTTTATTTTATAATATTATGTATACCGTTGGCAAAATACCGAACAACAATTAGAGGAAAACTTGAATTAAGCAGCTTGCAAAACTACACGCAGCATAGCCTATGGGTTAGGCAGCTGCGCTTGCAATCAGAGTGAGTGGGCTCGATTCTCCACAAGATCCTCTGAAATAGCAAAACTATACGAATTAGTCTGACGAGAAATCGTGGCTGTTTTCAAAATAGTACCATAACTATAGCCTGTATATGTTTGTTGCTTTCAAATTTTCCTCTAATCAAAAAATAATAATAATTAACTAAGAATTATTATCAAGTGGTCTTGAGCTCGTTAAACTCACAAAAATATGTAAAAATGAACAGACCATAAAACCAACAACAAAAATACAATTTTATTTTATTTTACTTTATATTATTTTATTTTATGTTACATTAGTTAATTTTTTTGCATTTCATTCCATAAGGATAACCACAAAGATTACAAAGATTAAGTATTCTGAGCTAAAATAAAATTCAACACGAATAATCACTTATTTTGTTTCTGTAAACACTGTGTATATTTATGATAAGCGCAGTTGGATTCGTCGTTTTCCCGATTAATAGCATGCATCGTGTTTTGGCACGCTTAGCGAATAATAACAAGCAGCAAAGCAGTTGCATAGACACAGCCCGACATAAGCAGAGTATCACATACATTTGCTGGACTGCTCTACCAAGCCCAAAGATGTTTACATATAAAAACTCATAAAGTTTCAGATCCCCAAAAATTACCACATTTTCGTATGGTGACACACAGACAAACCCATCACCCGTTTGTTCACAGAGCATCATGACGAAAATATCAGTAAAGTTCCAAATAGGTTTTATATCCTAGCCCGAACCTATTATCTCCCGACTACAAAAAAGAATGCCAAATAAAAAGCTTACAGTTTCTTCTAGTTGTCGCCTTTGCGTCACCCTGTTTGTTTTTGCGTGGTTCGTTTTTATTACGATTACATTACCTTGCTTGAGTCTTGCTTCAAGCGTTGTTGATGAGGAAATCACAATTTGCTGAATGTAAAAGGGCATAAAATCAGCGCTGATGCAAATGTTTAGCAAATTTTTGGCGCTGGTTTTTCGTTGTTTTTGACTCGTATTTTCGTACATTAATCTTGTTGCGCGATAAAATTAATTAGAGCTGAATAAAACGTGCTCACATCTGACTAGAAAACTAAAAATTTTACTAATAGGTGCGTGTTTAAAAATAAGAACGATCTCAGTTTTCAGATTGTAAGGCTTTTAATATTTGGAATATATATTTGCATGCGAATTTTATATGGCCGCTTAGCAGAAATGAGTTCAATAAATTATTCTAGAAAAAAAGGAGCTTAGTTCCTAACAAGAAATATTTAGCAAAAATTTCATTAGCCTGAATACAGACCCGTTAAATTTGATTAGTAATCAGTAATCAACTAAATAATTTTAATTGGTAATGATTATTTTAATTATTTTTCAAGAGAAGCAATTATTTATTGATTTTTTGTTTGATATTTTTTTTTAATAATCGTAAGAAATTATACTTTTTTTTGATTAATTGGAAAATAATCATTTAAAATTGAAAGTAATGGTAATCTATCATTAAATGGATTATCAAGAAAATAATTAATCAAACCGGTGATCATTACGATTGTTAATCATTATTTATATAAATATCGACGACTGTTGTTTCAAAATATTTTATGTTTTGAAGTCGCCCTATAAGCGAACTTATTTAAAGAACGCCATAACTCAGAATTGTTTTCAAAAACGACTTATTATAGTTGAATATGTGTTGAATTTTCGTTCGAACTCGTTCATGTAGGGTGTGCTTGAAACTCATCCTATCTCAAGGACGTTCTTTAGCCAAGTTCTGAAGTACGGTCTTATTGTTTAAACAAATTCTGTGTTAGGACTTTTTTAAATGTCTTTTAAAATAACCCTAACACGCAGCCGTCAATATGTTGATTTAAGTAAGGTTTCACATACCTGCTTGCGCTTGATTCAACGTTCGTACCGGTCCGTTTGCTTCCAGTCACCGGAATATCCAGCCGCTGTCCGAATTGTAACGAAGACTCCCTTGAAAGTAAAAACCTAAGCATACTTTTAGGTTGCCTTCATTGATTCGCAAATGTAAAAACTTTTAAAACTAAGAAGCCACGAACGACCAGAGGAAGAGGGAGTACATCGCCGTCCTTGACCTAACCATGATGATCTGTAACCCGCCTCAAATGACGTACCTTGTTAAAATAGTAAAGCATTCAAAATCGATGGCTTTCTAAACATACAAGAGCCAATTATTAAAAATTTTGAACTCTTTTTTTATGTATTGAAGATAGGAAACTCTGGCTTTCTCCTATTACTTTCAAACGCTTATGCCAGCTATACGAGTACGGTAATATACTTAAAAGCGGAAGTGCAGTAAAGACGCAGATTAGACAGCAAAAGCTTTCAATACGCTGCGTCCAGGTCTACGGTCACATTATTACAAATTCTTATTGAGGTAGGAAGTTAATTAATCTTCTACTCAGCCTACAATGTGAGCCACATTTTCCCCCAAAACAACCGGTTCACCTGTCGTAAGAGTTATGCAATTTATCGTATCTCAAGACCAAGGTTTGAGACCCTAAGCAAAAAGCCGCAATGATATTTTGGGAAAAGATTTACTTGAAAACAGTGACGGTAACAGTAAGGGTCAGATCATCTTCAACTCATCCAGTCTAAATACCGCAATGGTTTTATGTATCGGTGCTTGTTCTACTTTCGGTCCCGAAACTGACGGTTTCGCCCCTAGCTCCAGTTTTGTCCTACTCCAGCTAAAGGGTTCTTTCCTAGCTTCAATTCCCGTTTTCGGCTCTAGATCCAATTCCACTGGTTTGGTTTTCAGACTTGTTTTCAAGTCTAGTTGCGATCTTCGGTTTCTGTTCCATAACCAATTAGGTTTCGGTTTTATTTCCCGTCTCATTTCTAACTTCTTAAATCAATCACTATCGGTTTTGATAAAGATTCCAATTTGACAACTAGCTCCGATATCGTTTCGATGTGGGTTATAGTTCCGCAGCTGATTTCGTTTCGATCTCTATTACACTATTTAGATCGCGGCTAACCAAGATTCATTTAAGCTTGTACGAGGTGTGTTCAAAAAGTATCGCGAATTTTGAATTTTCGCTGGTTACGTATATTCGAATTTCGAATTTTTTGTGGCGTTATGTTGGTACTCATGTCACTCACTTATGCCGACAAGCTCGGCCATTTTGAATGTTCAGTTAATTGTTGACAGCTGCTTTGCTTGCACGTGTTTTGGATCGTCTTTGATTTTTACCTATTTTTTTACCAAAATTGCTCAATTGTGACCAAAAACAGCATCGCATGAACATTGCTAATGAGATATTAAACTATGTCCGCGATGACCCAAATTTGCTCCAGAGGGTCATAACTGGTGACGAATCGTGGGTTTATGGTTATGACGTGGAAACCAAAGCTCAATCATCTCAATGGGAGCTACCGCACGAACCAAGACCGAAAAAAGCGCGCCAAGTTCGGTCGAATGTGAAAGTTTTGCTGACAGTTTTCTTCGATTGCAGGGGCGTGGTGCATCATGAGTTCTTGCCACAGGGAAAAACGGTCAATAAGGAATATTACCTGCAAGTTATGCGCAATTTGCGCGAAGAATCCGCCAGAAACGCCCGGATTTGTGGAAGAACAAAAATTGGCTTTTGCACCACGATAACGCCCCTGCTCACGCATCGTTGCTTGTGCGCGACTTTTTGGCCAAAAACAACACACTAATGATGGCGCAGCCACCGTATTCCCCAGATCTGGCCCCCTGTGACTTTTTCTTGTTCCCTAAACTGAAGAGGCATATGAAAGGACGACGTTACGCTTCTCTTGACGAGATAAAGACGGCATCGAAGGAGGAGCTGAACAAGATAAAATGATTTTTTGAAGTGCTTCGAAGATTGGAAAAACCGTTGGCACAAGTGTATAATACCTCATGGGGATTACTTTGAAGGGGACAAAATAGATATTCATGAATAAATAAATAACTTTTGAAAAAACACAAAATTCGCGATACTTTTTGAACACACCTCGTATATGCCATCAGGAGCCAAAGGTTTAACTTGCTAGTGACAGAAGAGGGGGGAAGAATTATTTAACTATAATAGCTAACAGAAAGATTTAATAAGAATGAAATTATGCCTTGTTGAGTTTAACTAAAGGCGTTCTGAAGTTTTCAAGAAGATATTAATTTTTTTTTGGTCTTCCAGTAACCTCACTAAAGTATTCTAAGTTGGTCAGGTTAACTAAATGGGAAGAACGATCAAACCTCCATGAGTCTTGGTGCGGTTTGTGCCGATATACATTGCATACGCAAGTTCTTTAAAACCAAGCTTAAAATAGGAGCCAAAGCCATTAGCTTATAGTTCTTCCGAAGAGCTTCCCACAACACTACAGCGCTACAGGTCAGAACAAATCGCACCACCACCTCGTGCATACAGTTGTGAATAATATAATAGTAGTAAAAAAAATTGGATATCGGTCGACGAAATCATTTCTTTTTATAATATAGAGAATTCCATAACAGAAACCACATAAAAAGAGGTTCAAAGTTTACACAAAGTTCCGGAAAGTAAATTAAACTTTTAAAAATTTACATCAATGATAGATCATTCAATTTAACATAATAATGCACAATCCCTGAATTTTTCGAATTTTTTTCGTCACGGATGTTGGGTATTTTTTTCATACAAAATACACTTTTCTATATGCGTTTTATGGAAGAAATCACTCAACACCCTTGACGAAAAAAGTTCTGATAATTCGGGGACACTTTTGCACAATATGAAATTTGATTGGTCTTCAAAACTGTGTACTCAAAAATTTTCTAGAAACTCTGCCAAAACAATTGAAGATTTTGATGGCCATCTTTTAAGTTTAATTAACTTTCCTGAATTTATGTAAACATTGAAATTTCTTTTTAGTATGTGGTTTCTGTTATGGAGTTCGCTATATTTTAAAATTTAAATTTAAATGAAAATTATTAGAATAACAGCTTCTTCTTATTTGGTCGAACGATATCCATTTTCTTTTAACTACTATTTTATTGAACACAACTGTACTGAAATCTAAATATTATAAATGTTATGTAAACCTTTCGTCGCCTACTTTGATAACAGTTATTTATGTATAAAGAAACGATGAAGTCAAGCAAATAGCCAATCAATCAATCGTCAATCCACCCACAATGCGAATAACTCAAAACAATTCAGTGGTAGAGTAGATTAGCGCATGCGCCCAATTATGAATGGGCAACAAAACAAGAACAATTAACGCATGCTCGGTTATGCCCTGTAATTTTCTTTATGTCTTAACATATCACAAACAATGTAAGAAGCTAATAATTTATCCATGGCTAAAAACATTTATGTGTTGTTGTTGGCTTCGTCCATTACCTTGAGACGTTTTATGTGCTGACGGCCAACAACAATCAAAGCCACTGACCACATTACACCGGGTTTTTGTTGCAAATTGCGGCTCTGGCGTTTGGCTCTGACTTTGGCTATTTAAAGTGCACATAAATTAGTTAATTAAAATTTTTAATCGGCAATTATTTGAGTTTGCTGCTTAAACTGCAAAACCAATGTTTGTGTGGGTGCTTTCTTTTTGGATTATACAATGCGCGCAAGTATAACCAAGTCTGTTTGTGGATGTTTGTGGAGTTAAAAAAAGACTTTGTTGCCTTTACGTAATAAATATTTTTGTTTGCTTATTCCAAATTGAAGCATTACTGGCTTTAAATGAAAATGAAATTTAGCTGCAGCTGCAAGTGTAATTTAATAATTTTCTGGTTTCTTCTTAAGCATTATGGCTATTTTGCAGCTTTTTAAGTAGCTAATTAACGTAATCGTACAAATCTATTTTTGCAAATCGATTGATATATGATAACTCTCAAACTACGAAAGTTAAAAATTATTTAGCAGCTATTCGTAGATAAATGTACATTTTTGAACTTATTACCTTTTACTTTAAGACATTTGAAGAAATTTTCAACATGGCACATATCTATGGTAGCCTGTACGAAAATTTCTGATTCCAAACTGTTGCTCTTCTAGTGCATTCGAAATCGCTACGTTCGTCCTCACTCTTTTACGTGTAATCAGCTGATGAATTTAACAATGTTTTAATCAGACCTGTTACTAATTGTCATGATTACCGGTTCGATTGCTTATTTTTTGGAAAATGATGGATTACCCATTGTTTTCAGTCCTTACTGATTGTTTTAATGAATATTTAAAAAACAAATCAAAAAATATCAAAAAGAATCAAACTTGTTTTGATTACTCTTGATTATTTGTTATTGCTGTTGCAGACAAACATAAGCACATGCGCCAGATTAATCAAAAGAATCAAAAATAATTAAAAATCATCAAAAATAATTAATAATAATCAAAAATTATCAAAAAATAATAAAACTTATCAAAATAATCATAAACTATCAAACAATAAAAAATCAGCAATAATCAAAAAAAATCTAAAATAATAAAAGTTATCAAAAATAATCAAAAATTAGCAAAACCATCAAAAATGTTTTTTAAAAATCTCAAATTACCAAAAATAATCAAAAAATAATCAAAAATAATCAAAATAATCCAAATTATTAAAAATGATCATAAACTATCAAACAATAAAAAATCAGCAATAATCAAAAAAAAATCTAAAATAATAAAAGTTATCAAAAATAATCAAAAATTAGCAAAACCATCAAAAATAATTTTTAAAAATCTCAAATTTTCAAAAATAATCAAAAAATAATCAAAATTATCCAAATTATCAAAAATAATCATAAATTTTTAAAATATCAAGAATGATGAAAAAGTATCAAAAATAATCAACAGTAATCAAAAGTTTAAAAAAAAATCAAAAATTATCAAAAAAATCAAAAAATATCAAAAAAATTCTAACTAATCAAAAATAATCAAAATAATCAAAGATTATCAAGAAATTGCGGAATAATAAAAGTTTTTGAAAATTAGCAAAACCATTAAAAAGAATCAAACAAATCTAAAATTATCAAAAATAATCAAACATTATCAAAAATAATCATAAATTGTCAAAATATCCAGAATATCGAAAAATTATTAAACATATCAATAATAATCTAAAGTAATCAAAAAAAAAAAAAAATCTAAAAGAAATAGAAATTATCAAAAACGTTAAAAATAATCAACAGTGATCAAAAATTGTCAAAAAAATCTAATCTAATCCAAACTTATCAAAATTATTAAAAACGAAATCTAAAATAACCAAGAAAATCAAAAATAAACAAAATTGTCAAAAAAAAAAAAATATCAAAAATAATTAAAAAAATATAAAAATCATCAAACTAAAGAACGTTTGATTGCAGATCACGGGGGGATATAGTAAATGAATTAGACAGTTCTAAGGCGAATTCACTTACGGGTGATCTCATACGAACATATGAGCAGTGGCTTCTTCTGTCAAAATAAAAAAATTCTAAGCAATCTGACAGGAGAAGCCGCCAAAGGAAAAACAAAACACATGAAGTATGTGTGTGTATACAGCAACAAATTCGCCATGATAGCACTATATAATATTGGTATAAATTCACCTTGGACAGTTCGGAGCAACTGATATTACCATTAATTACATTATAGGCCAACATGAGAGAGAAACAGGTTTTTTCTTCACATAAAGCCTGGAGGCCTATTAATTTACGTCTGATATAGTATGATGGAAGACCATTGGGCCAATGAAGCATGTGCAAAACATTTTTGCTGAATATTTTCTGAGCTTTTTCAATTTTATATGAACTTCCCTCGTAGAGTATATTACATATTACCGAGCATTATTCAAGACGATTACTTAGCAGTGAAGTAAAGAAGACCTTGAATGTCATGGTATCCTTAAAGTTTGGAGAATTACGTTTTATAAAACCAATCACAGCAAAATACTTCTAAACTATAAAATGAGTTTCCTATGAATTCGTACATATCCAATAAGGAATTGAATGATCAACTTTGTCAAATGCTTTCCAGAAGTCAGTGTAAATGACTTCGAGTTGTCCGTGTGTCTCAAAGGCATCGATAATTTGGTTGGTCACCAAAGCTAGCTTTGTCGAAGTTGATCTTCCCGTAAAAGAACCGTGCTGGCAATCTACAATAGCCTTAACAATCGATGTGTGATCGAAGAATTTTTAGCTTTGCAATAGTTCCCGCTTTAACTATGGGTCTATATTTGCTAATAACATTGCGCTCACCAGACTTGTAGTTAGGATTAATAGAACAAAGTTTCCACGAATTTGAAAACCCTGCCAAAAAAGCGATTAGTCTGGGATGAACCCGGGATGAGTCGCAAGGGAGCATGCGACAAATGCCAGTTCTGATCCCATTGTATGGGTTGAAGTGATCCCTTCTGTTTGAGCATGTAATGTGAAGAGACTAATTGGTCCCTTTCATGCCTAAAAGGGTAGTGTCCGACAGATTTCCTTTGTTCCCCTCTACGAGTACTGTGGACCAGTTGACTTTCAACACCTAAGAGTAGGCTTCAAAAATTAAAATTGACTTATCCCAACTATGCCTATAACGGAATTATTGGTATCAATTGTAGCCCACTGTAGACGAAGGTATTGATCCTGGATCACTCTCTTTAGAGATCATTGGCACGATTTTTTGCAGGGAAGTTCCACAGCTGAGACATTCTTGAGAAAGCAGGCAGAACACTTTTTCTTCAACAACAACATACAAGATTTTCCAGGAACGCTTTTTTCCCTCAGTTCATAGACGGAAGTAGCGTTGTTTCTATATAAATACCTCTGACCGCCTAATTTATGCTGATTGCTTTCTTCAAACGGTTGCAACATTTTTCTTTGTATAACTTCTGGTTGTCCTCCGTATTTATGAATTACGCCATCCAATGGCGTGTTACACTACTTTAATTTGTTTTAAGATGGCTGAAGGCTAATTAAGATTTCTACTTTGGACATTTGCGAACTTACTTTTTTGACTATTCATCATGGTAAATGGAAAGCAATTATGCTCATAAGACATTCCACATAATCATTTGCCGATAAAAAAAAAACACGAGTTCAGATTCGCAGCACATACGAGTATTTGCCTTTCATTTCCCTTTTGCATGATTTTGACTCACTTTTGGCATATTATTGCAGTGTTTTTGTATTTTTTCCCTCTTTCTTCCCATTAAATTGCAAAATTGATTGTTGTTACATAAGAAAAAATTGGTAAAGTTGGCAAAACCTCTTTAGCTTCCCTCTTCAGCTCATCATTTTTTCATAGTAAAGTGGCTTTATGCAATCATCATTTAGTGCGCTAAAACTTGGTAACTGCATCGGCACGTGATCCAATTCAGTGCGTGCGTGAAGTTAAACTCAAGAACCAGGAATATAATTCCTTTTTGCACTCACGCACGTGTCTATGCGATCACAAGAAAGTCACTTCAGTCACTGAGGTTACTAGTTGCTTACTGCGCATGCGCGCGCTCTTTCAGTTCATAAGGGCCAACTGACCTCAAAATTAGCTGCAGCAAACGTGCGCTATTGAAAATAAATAAATATTTCCCCTTTGCGCTTCTGGTTGATGGTGAATGCCACTTGCCACAAGCGCACACCTGTTGCCGTTGCAGCAGCAAAATACAAAAATAATTATTTCAAATCATTTGTGGTAAGAGGATGGGTTTCTCTCTTCTAGAAATTGTAATTCATATTCTTAACTTTCTATGAGTTGGTAGAAGGGCAAGAAGCATTGCAAGTGCAGCTTTAGTTGGAAAATCAATTACCAGTGCAATAAGTGGAAAACTAAAGTTGCAGGTTGACCAGAAAAAGTATTGAACAGATGCATGGAGAGGGATTTTAGAATCAGAAAATGGAGTTTATCATCAAGATACGATATTGATTCGAGTATATATAGAATGTTACTCTAGCAGAATTAGCTCTCGTCACTGCCATTTCTTTGAGTTTAAGCAACTAAGAAGGACGACATTTGACCGCTGTTGTTGTAGCATTACTTCCACCTATAAAGTTCACATACGAATTAAACAGGATAATACAAAAAAGAACGCTTAGTCCAATAAAACCCAAGCGTTGCCACCATGTAGAAGCGAATATCATATAACCCGGTTCCCCAGATCTAAAGTCGGTTAGTTGAGAGAGGCTCTTTTGCAAGGAATTTAATGTAGCTTTGAATTTATGGTGGAAAATACCCAAGTAAACGCTCTACTGCCCCTCCTTCCCGGAAGATTTTTACTGTCACAATAGCTCAATGTCTAGGGAATGTCACTCTTAGTTTTATTTATAGTAAGAATAGCTGTAGTTCTCTTCTTCTTTTGTAAAGGGAATGTAAAACACATAGGCTCAAAAGGACTTTAACAGGCTCTAAAACACTTCCCCAGTTGCCACGTAGCATTAGCCTCTATGAATCAGTATTGAGAGATTTTGTCCTCGGTAAGCCGGAACAAGTCCTGAAGCGATATGAAAAGCCAAACCACCCTGTACTTAGTTTTCTTGGCAAGTTGCCTCCCTGTATGTCAAGTGCTGTTAATATCAGTAGCTCTGATGAGGAATAATATACCAAGCAACCATGGCATACCTATACAGGTAATATCATCTCAACAGCTGATTATATTTTTTTTATATTCATTTTCGCTAAACTGTCAAACTTGCGTGCAATCGGTTTGTTTACATTTTAACATGTGCTGCGCTATTCTGATGTTTTAGAGAAGCAATTTCCAATATGGCCGCCGTGCTATTACCTGTTTAACTATGCCATGCAAGCAACGCAATTTCCTGTAAACAATTAACATGTGCTTGTCATTGGAAGTCCACCAGTGTTCTTAAAACTACTGACTGCTTGGGTATTGGAGACCCATTTGGAGAGTTTGGAAGCAGGAATTCACCACTCCCTGCATGGTTCCAAAGCATCCAAGTAGGTCCGCAAGCACCATGCAGAGAGTCGATAGTTCTAATGAGACTGGGGAATTTCCAATGAGAAGCAAATGTTAAATGCCTGCAGCAATTTGCTTTGCTTGTGATATACAGTTGTGTTCAAAATAAAAGTAGTGCAATTAAATTGGATATTGTGCGCCGAAATAAAAAGAAGATGTGTTTTTAAAAATTTTCATTTAAAATATGACAAGTTCAATAACAGAAACGACATAAAAGGAAATTTCAAAGTTTATACAAAGTTCAGGAAACTTAATTAGACATTTATATCAAAATTTCAATATTTTTGGGCAGCCTTTTTAGAAAATTTTTGGGTAAGCAGTTTTATACTTAGCTCATTCAATTTTAGTATAATAATGTGCAAGTTAGAAGTATCTCAAAATTTCCCCTGCATTTTAAGAATTTTTTTTGTCAAGCATGTTGGGTACTTTTTTCCATACAAAATTAATTTTTCTTCATGTGTTGTATAGAAGAAATTACTTAACACCCTTGACGAAAAAAATTCTAAATTTGCTATATTTTATATGAAAACTCTTAAAATCACTGCTTCTTCTTCTTTCGTCGAACGATGTCCATTTTAATTTCACTACTATTATATTGAACACAGCTGAATGACATGAGCGCTGTTGACATGATCAGCTGACAATCTCTATATAAATTTAATTTCAAGAAACATTTTTGTGCACAAGTCTGGCCCTACTTATTTTTTAATTTATTCAATCAAATCAAGATGTTTTCCGAATCGTCGACGGTTTTATATAGCAATTCACCACCAGTGTGACCAGGCTAGCCTTTTCAAGGCTAGATTTTGCCTTTTTTTTTGTCCTTTAGCCTCATAATTTTGGTTTTAGCTTCGTGATTTTTTCTAATCTTTTTTTACTCCAAACATTTCTGCTCACAACACCATTTTTTTCTCACAACTTCAATGAATATATAAAATCAAAGTTCAATAGAGGTAGTATGGATGAAGAAATACAGAAAATTATTCTTAAAAATTTTGAACTATTTTTAATGGAGTTGATAACCCAACTGCCATATCGCCTACCTGATAATATGAACTCTTTACAAAAGATACTTTTTTTTTTCAGTTAATAATTCTTTGAAAGTTTCAAAGCCGGATGTATATTCTGACTTTCAAAAAGAAAAGTCTAGGTATTCTCTAAGTCAAGTAGCATTGATTGAGCTGCAGTGGCGAACGCTAAAAACCGTACAGTGGACAAGTGTGACCTCTACCATTGAATTTTGGGCGGGAGTCCGAGAACATAAAAATTCATTAAATGAGTTAAATTCATTAGAACTGGTCGAATTCGTGTTTAACTTTTTGGCATTACCTTTCAGTAATGGGCAGGTTGAAAGAATTTTTAGTGCCATGAACATTTTAAAAACTAAGTTAAGGAACAGATTAAAAATTAAAATGCTTAACTAGCTGCTTTATATTAGATGTTAGTTAAAACGCTTTTCCAAATGTTGCACTGATTTTGAAATTACCAATGATCTCATCTCTGTGATAAATACACAAACTTTGTACGCAGACTTAAGCTCTACTGATTCATCAGACGAAAAAAATATTATGTAAGTAATTAGTTTGTAGTGATTTTTATATAGTATGTGTTTCTTTGAAAAAATTCCTAGTCAAGGAAAATGCCCCTGATATGTGCTGAAACAAGAATAGTTCTTTTAAGTTATGTATACAGATAGTTTAAACTAAAATAAAAAATATTCTTGAAACGAGCTCAAGGCCAAGAATAAAAATTTTTCACATTTTAATTTTTATGAAAATTATTATTCTTTTTATTTTTTTATTAATCATTTTTAATTAATTATTAAAATTTGTTTTAATTGAATAGAGTAGGAAAAATGTTTAGAGACAAACGCCATAGCTTTTCTTATATATCCATTTCGGAAGCTGCTAGATGAATCTATAAGAAAAGCTGGCGGTTGTTTTTAAACAATTTTTCTACTCTATTCAATTAAAACAAATTTAATTAATTAATTAAATATGGTTATTAAAAAATTTAAAAAAATTAAAATGTGAAAAATTATTATTCTTGGCCTTGAGCTCGTTTCATGAATACTTGAAAATGTACAGGCCGTAAATCAACAAAAATTTTTGATATAAAAAAAGCAATAAAATAAGAAATTGCAAATGGATTTTGTAAAAAAATGTCTGACCTTTCCTTAGCTCCTTTTTTTCTTAATTTTAGCCTCTTCTAACCTTTTTTTCTGCCGATTTAGGCCCGGTTTTTCAGTCCTTGGTTAAGCTTAGTTTAAACTAAGTTTGCTTAAACTCGGCATAAATTTAAACTCCAGTTAAACTGCAGAGCGGTTTTTCAGTGACAGTTTAAGGCCGCTTTTAAGGTGTGCTTTTTATACGGCAACATTGGTTTTTTTTTATCTAGATACGGCAACAGATGACATTTGTTAACATATTCAACGCCATTGCTTCTCCTCAGTATTCTAATAGTTAGGATTTCTGTAATTTCTGCATCACTATAATCACTTTCGTCAGATGATATATCCAATATTTAATTATATATAAAAATATCGTCCTTTTTAATTGCGTTCAGTTTATTGTTTCACCATCATATATGCAAACAGCTGACAGGTTAACTAGAGTTTAACCCTGCCAAATTGGCCGCTTAAACTACGTTTAAACTTCGTTTAAAGTTAACTGAAAAACTGCATAACTAGTTTAAGCTTAGTTTAACTGACAAATTGAGTTGAACTTGTACTGAAAAACCAGGCCTTGGCCTCTTTTTTTTCTATCACCTGGTCACATCATCACAATAGTCGATTGTACTAGTGACTTAGGGACACTCCCCTCCATGCATCCTACTCTTCATTTATTGTAAGTGAATATGTCATATCCTATACTATAAGTAATTACTTGACAATTATATATACTCGTACATACCTGCATATGCACAAACGTACATAAGGGCATAGACTGTATTTAAGAACGTTATAAACTCTAATTTTACAATTTCTAATTGAAAAAGCGTTGACTGGATTGAATTAACTTCTGCAAAGCACATACAAACCCACATAGAGAATGAATGTACCTGTTCGCTGACGTAGTAAATGGAACGGAAATATGTGCCATCATTGAATATTTATTACTGGACAATTGAAAGATTTTTATGAGACTTCCTGTTTAACAAGTTTCCTGGGCAATCATTTATGTGTTAGAATCTGTACCCAAGCAACTATTTCCACGCTCATTAATGAGGAAGTAAATTTTATTTCATCTCGAATGTGGCTGGTCACTTAAAAGAAAAAGAAAGAAAACTAAAAAAATCTTTTATTATTATTACCAAGTTCAAAAGTTTTAAAAAAAAGTAGGTCACTTACTAAACTAGATAGCTGCAACTTAAGTGTTAGACTGTAAAAGGCCCTAGTAGCGTATCGAAAGGTAAGGGAAGAGCAGCAGCACAATTTAGTTTTTAAACAGCGAGCACCCAATTTTAATTTGTTTGAAATCTCATTAAAACAGTCTGGGCTGCGGTTAGAACTACACCAGTTATAAGCTGCATTGCTAGTACTTTTCCATTAAATTATCAAAAGTAATTAAATATAGAGTGATGCGTTATTAGTGAAAGAGTTCATTTTAATACAAAATTAGTTCCGGCATAACGAATTTGGAATTCTAATTTTAATAAATTTCAGGCCTTTTAATTTGTAATATGAGATATGAGTGATGAGTAAGAGTTATCGATAGTCTTCATAAGAGTATTCGCTTATTTTTAACTTGGTTCTTTTTAGTATGTAATCAGTGTTGCCGTTTTTGGTTATTTTTAACCAAAATTGGTAACTTTTCTCACTTTAAAACTTTTTTGGTAATTTAGCAATTATTTTTCCTGTTTGGTTATTTTTTCGATGCCTTGAGCCCAAATTTAACTTTTTATTCCTCGTAATGCAGTAATTATGTTGGACAGGCAAGCGAGAATATAAGGCTCTTAAAGACGTAGACTAATCTGGCAAACTTTCACTACATTGTATGCAGCTTGTCTGCCCCCATCCATACATTTTGCAAGTCACTGAACATTTGTGGGAATTATTTTGTCTTTTTACTTAGGACTTAGAAGGACTTTAAACTTGCGTCAAATATAACTCCAGATGCTGTGTTTACAATTTCTTTCTTTCTTTACGTCCGATGCTGAAATTATTATTATATCCAAAAATATTTTATTCGAAGGCGATATAGCTATAAATACTTTTTGGAATGAAATAAGTAGAATCATGGAAGGCTTGGGTGAAGAAACGTATAAGGAACTTTCGGATTTTGAGATAAACTTGTTATCACTGACACATACTTCTGCGGCAGCTGAAAGAAAATTTACCGATTTAGCTTCAAAAAAACTAAACTCGGAAATAAACTTAGTGCTCAGACAATTATTAGTATCATGCTTGCTCAAGTGTAGTTGGCGTGAAAAAAAGGCCGACATGTTTAGTTTCCTATCCAGGATTGGGGTGTATTATTTAAAAAAAATTTATCTGCGTTAAGGTATCTAGTTTTCGGTAAAGTATCCAGCAAATGCTGGAAAATGGCATTTCAGAAGAAGTAACTTGAGTTATAACAGAGAAATTAATATTTTGTTTTTGAAAAATTTATAGTGGTTTAAGAAAACATATAACTTCCGAAGTATATTTGAAAGAGTTTCAAAGAGTTTTTGTTGTTTTTTCTTTTCACAATTCCACTTAAGATGCGATATTTTTATATTAATTGATATACGTTTGGGCGTACCTGTAATTTCAAATAAACATGTAAAGGGTGTTTTTTTTAGGGGTATAGAACTTCGAATTGAAATAAAACACAACAAAATCGTTTTAAAGTCCATCAATTTGGCTTTATTGGAAGGATAATTTTATGCCATTAATGTTTAAATATGATTTCGGGCATGTGGCCGCCGCGGCTGGCTCGAATAAAGCCAATTCTACAGGTCCAATTTTCAACCACTTTTTCGAGCATATGGGGCCGTATGTCGGCAATAACGCCACGAATGTTGGCTTCCAATTCCCCTAACGTTTCTGGTTTGTTGGTGTAGACGAGCAACTTCACATATCCCCAAAGAAAATAATCCAATGGTGTCAAATCACACGACCTTGGTGGCCAATTGACAGGTCCATTCCGCGAAATTATGCGCTCATCGAATGTTTCCTTCAATAAATCGATTGTGACGTGCGCTGTGTGGCATGTAGCGCCGTCTTGTTGGAACCACAACTCATCCACATTCATGCCATCCAATTCGGGAACAAAATAGTCGGTTATCATGGCTCTATACCGGTCTCCATTAACGGTAGCTGCCTCTCCAGCATTATTGCGGAAGAAGTATGGCCCAATGACTCCACCAGCCCATAGAGCACACCAAACAGTCAGTTTTTGTGGATGTAATGGCGTTTCAAGGGTCTCATGTGGATTCTCTTCACTCCAAATGCGGCAATTTTGCTTGTTGACGTAGCCATTCAACCAAAAATGAGCCTCATCACTGAACAAAATTGTGCGATGAAAATCAGCATCGAAATCAATCTCATTTTCGGCCCATACACCAAAATCACGACGCATTGCATGGTCTCGCGGCTTTAATTCTTGCACAAGCTGGATCTTGTAAGGTCGCAAGCCAAGATCTTTGCGCAAAATCTTCCATAAAGTTGATGGACAAAGCTCCAATTGCTGTGCACGGTGGCGAATCGATTCATTCGGGTCCTCTTCAACACTTTGCTCTACAGCGGCAATTGTTTCTTCGGTGCGCACTGTTCGACGTCTCTGCGGATGCGTATTATCACATAGAGTAAACGTAGTGCGAAAACGATCCATGGTTAACCGAATTAATTGCTCTGATGGACGATTATGTCGACCATAAAATGGACGGAGCTCACGGTAAACTTCGCGAACTGAACCATTATTTTCGAAATAAATTTGCACGATTTGCAAGTGTTGTTCTTTTGTCAACCTGTTCATGATGAAATGGCAAACCAAACTGAACATAAATGACATTAGAGTTGCCAGATTTGACCACAAAATGCCAGTTTTATCTCTATTCGAAAAACAAACCTGTAAAAAAAACACCCTGTATGTGTTCTTTTTTAAAAACAACAACACTGTAAGTAATCTGCAATAAAATTGCGAACCAGTCTTCAAAAAAGATTGTCTTGCGCTACACACTTCGTGGATGGTTTTGTATTGGTTACCAAAGAGATAGTAAAAAAAAACTTCGAAAAATCGGATGGCGATAAACACTCGTCAACAACCAGAACTTCCTCTAAACCATTCGAATTGGATGATTCTGAGCTAGTTTAAGTTTCTGCAGGGCACTGAGTGTCGATTATTTTACAGCTATCGACTCTCGAGCGACTCATTTCACCAACGCACAAAACTGGCCATTGAACACTGAGAAAGAAAAGGAACGGTAAGTAGGTACTTAAAATTCAAAATCTTCTTATGTTTGTAGCCTATTTTCTTTCAAATATCGCAGTGAAGCTCTTCCAACTTCAGACGGAACTATTGATAAAATATTATATGATATATTAAAGAGATTGTTGGACTAAATCTCCAAGGGCAAAGCCAATCGAAGTCCATCGTTGATTTATTTTTCATCATGGAGACTGAATTTTCTCACTATAGGACCAAAGGTTCCTCCCTTGCTCAATATGGTTTTTATAGTCGACCAGTGGCATCTTGATTTGATGGAGGGCCAACGTCCATTCTTTGCTTTGTAGTAGTAGTAGTCTTTATCAGAAAGGGTCTTGAAGTGAACGAGGACAAGACGAAGTCACTGTTGATAGTTAAAAATTTGAAACTGTAAGAGACTTCGTCTATTTGAGAACCAGCGTCGATACCGCCAGTAGAAAAATTCAACAGAGAATCACTGTTGCCAAGCAGTGCTACTTGGGACTGAGTAAGCGACTAAATTATGGAGAGGGTTGAAGAAATATGAGATGGCCCTTTCAGTATTCGAAAGGAAATTTGTCATGAAGATCAATATTATTCGCGTGATTCCAATGGCGAGTATAGAAAGAAATTTAACGCTTAGCCAGTCTCAGCTGGTTAGTTCATGTTATGCGAAGGTACAAAGAATCTTTGGTCAAGAAGGTTTTCATATCGACACCCGAAACCAGCCGCGTACAAAAGGGAAGGGCTCAGCTGTAATGGAAAACAGGAGGAGGTTACTTGGGCCCCTAAAATGACTATCCACATCGTCAGAACTTCTTGAACTCAGACGTAGACGATAGTTCTTAGTAGCTGATACTCTTTCCCACCCGAAACTTGAAATCGGCAGAGTCTATTCAGTAAAAGCTTTGACCGTTTATCAACTTTAGAATAGGGTGACTCGCATATCCTTACAATCATTAAGACTCGGAAAAGTGATTTAGAGGTGCCTTCCGAATTACGACTTCGGACGTTCCAGGATTTTGGTCTTATATCTGAGTCCTTAAAACATTTTTCATGATCAGCATAAGGAAAGTGTCTATTTCTAAGACCCTTTAGCTACTATATTTTCTATTGGGGTTGTGTGAGCTCGAAAGAGTTGATGATCATTTAAACTGAGTTTGAGGGATAGGAGCTATTTATAAATCTGCGTCGACCGGAGTTGCGTTAAGTGTTTGGTAGTATAACTTGCACCTAGGCTACTCACCCTGTTCAGACTGTGCGATGCTGGACGCAATAGTCAGCGGTGGAGCCATTCCTTGCAACACTCTCAGCAGGAATTTCTTTACTATTCTAAAAAATGCATGACGTAATGTTGAGAGCTAAACTTCAAAAAGATTCATCTATATTCTTTAGACCTTTATGAGCATTCTAGCTATTACCCTCTGCGCTCCTTTCCCCTGCGCTTCAAGCTGCCCTTTGCAAGCCAGTAGTCTTCATTATCTATTTAGGTTGCCAAGCCTTTTTTTGTGGTTAATTCAAAAGTGTGCGCAATCAGGCAAAGTCATGCTTGACAGCATGTATATGTTTGTTGCAGTTGTAGTTGTTGACAGCACTTGTTACTTGCCTCCAGAGACAACGCTTGACAACACATTGCGACAATTTGAGACATTTTTAAAAGCATTTCGACTGTGACTATCATGGTGTGGCATAGTTCTGTCAGCCCGCAGAGACGCCACTGCCAAGTGTCGCAATGTATGTCAGCTCATTTTGACGCATCTAATGAACGTAAGCCACAATTCGTACAAAGAATTTCACTGAAACGGTTTAATTTTCTATTTATTTTCCAATTATTTTAATTGTTAGAAAAGCGCTTGATAACTTTTGTGGGCCAATACTGGCAAGCTTTCCACCCACAACATACTCGTATTTAAATTTAAGTGAGTTGCGATATCCGCTTTTGTTTAAGTGGGTCGCCCATTTGGTTCAATCAGCTCAACAATTACTTGCCTCTGGAACAAATTAAATGTACCAAAGTTCGGGATAAAGATTTCCTAAATGCTGTAAATTAGCAAGAAAGCCAGAAGCAACTTTAAATGTGGAGCCCATACTAGTATGAAAACTGCAGCCAAATGAACTGGTGTAGACTATATCACAACTAGTATTAACCGCAGGACAACTAGTCTGCTACAATTCCATTTTTCCATATAACCAATTGGTATTTTAGATATAGGGATGTCCGACGAGATTTCAATTGTCAGATAGGGGACAGATATATATCAAACCAGCAAATTGTAGCTCAATCCTGGTCAGTGCGATTTAAATATCTCCGAGCATAACGGATAAGTACACGGCTCATAGAGAAGAGGTCGTAGGTTCGAGCCCTGGTGCTGAATGCAGCGAAATAGAAATAAAAAGCTGTACTGGGGTTATTAAGTTCAATATTGGATACCTGATTATTCCTGAAGACCTTGAATTATTGTTTGGTTCTATTTCGGTTTTTTCGGGAATAGTTTGAATCCAGTCAAAAGATTCTATTTGTAAACTTATATTTTTACTGACCAGTTTGTTGTTTTGTTGCTGCGAAGATATGCACTTGTAGGTGTGTGAATGACTTTTTGTTGTGCTGTAGACATGAGCGTACGAATGTAGGGGGTGTGGCATTGCCTTTCACAAAAGACACCAGGAATCATAGCCTAGTATCTGAACTTTAGCTACTAATAATAAAAACTGATTGAGGTAAAGTACTAAGACTGTCGCCCTAGCAACACGGTATCAGGCCTGGGAAGAGCACTTTAGGCGCTATTGAGGATGTTCTTACTAGTGTAGAGGCAGCCCAGCAAGGTAATAACAAATCTAGACGAGTTGTGCTCCTCGCTACTTTAGACGTAAAAAACGCTTACAACAGCGTGAGATGAACTGACATGCTGACGGCCTTAGAGCAACAGTTTCAAATCCCATGTTACCTACAGTGAGTAATCAGAATCTACTTGAAATCCCGCAGACTTATATACCCATCTTCAGAGAACCGGCTGTGCATCAACTTCATATGCGGAGTAGTACAAGGTTCAATTCTTGGTCCTGACTTATGGAACGTCAGCTACGATGAAATCTTTAACCTAGAAATGCCCGATGATACCTTCTCAGTCGGATAGGCAGACGAATACAGAAGAAGCACGCAGGAAGCTCAGCCAGGTTATGATATGCACAAAAGAGTGGCTTGACCTGCCTGGCCTCCAACAGGCGGCAGGAAAAACTGAGTTGATACTTTTAACGCAAAATTACAAACCGATAGAGGTTGCTTTTGAAACTCTCTCCGTAGCTATAACATCAAAGAAAGTAGTTAACTATTTAGGTGTAACAATAGATTCTAAACTAACATACTGGGCACAAATTCAGCATGTGACACAGAAGGCATGTGTCGTTATTAAGTAAGCTCATGGCAGACGTCGCAGGACCTATTGAAAGCAAAAGGAAGTTACTGATGGATATTAACCTGATCGGTATCTGGACCAGCCGTTCATGTGATAACCAGAGCGATCCCCATCGACCTATTGGCGATGCAAAGAAGAAGACTATGGGAAGCTAAAAAGCAAACGGATGAAGAGCTGATAAGAGTCGCTCACCAACAATTCAGAGGTGGAAACATTTAGACTTTGGCAAGAGTGCTGCGAAAGTGAACACCGAGGCAGATGAGCAGCAAGACTGATCCATACAGTTAAGGTATAGAGCACTTACAACTTTGGTGAGGTTAAATACAACATTACCTAAATGCTCTGTGGGCATGGGCACTTCAAAAAGTACTTATGTGGAATATAAAACATCGAAGATCCAAAGTGTTTGTATGGAGATGCAGACGAAGACGTCGCTAAACACACAGGTACAATGGGAAGCTCTTAAGGGATAAGAAACATGAAACGCCACCTTGAAGCAATACGAAAGTGGTCCCGGGGTGAGCGACGGTATCAGCTATGGGACATTAGGCGTTTTTTCAACCCCACCGGCAACAAAAAAATATGATCTACTATGCCGGATTTATATTGGAACGAATTTTCGACATCCCTTGTCAATTTTGGTTTCGCCGAAACCGGTTTGTTACAAAACCAAAATTGACAAGGGATGACGAAAATTCGTTCCAATATAAATCCAGTATCCACCCTGTCGGAAAAACACAAAACCAAATCAACTCAACTACTATGCCCTTACATCTTCACATCACCTCATCCAAGTTGGTCACCCTTAATAAACCCAAAATTAAAGTCGGCTTTAGTATTATACATGCTTGCACTTGGTAGACCGAAGATTCTCTCTATTCTTCTAGAGATAGCGTCGCATTCCCCGGGGAAGTGTTCTGCTGTCCGATCCTGGTTAAATCCGAAGCGGCACCAATATGTTGTTATTACTACTTTCTAGGGCTCGGTGTTGTGACATCATATCATGGCTTTGTCTTTAGCAGTCCGATCGTTTGACACCAAATCTTCTTTCTTATTTCCGCGACATCAACTCTGAGTACGTCTTTTACTGCATAAGAATTTATGCCCCGAATCGGGTGTGGTCCTTTTATAAGCTCATTGTCCTCCACACTGCCATGGCCTGAAATCCGAGTAACTAGACATCGGTGCGTACTGACAAGTTCATCTGCTAGTAGTAATTTCATCTCTTATTAAAATATGGCCTGATTGTGGCTGAATATGGTGCTGGTTTCGTTGAAGTAACCACGTTTCACGAGATTTATCTCTGCACATTGACTTATAGGGACTAACTTCTACTACAAAAATCCTTGAAAACATTTTTATTTGCGTGGAAGTTATTATGCGGGAGTCAAATATAGCCGCTCCAACCCCTTCTGAGATGACTTTGCCTTTTGAATGTCCAGTAAAGACTATTTCAGTTTTAGATAGATTGAAACAGTCCTTCTCTCATCTCACCATTCCATCGTATCGAGAGAACATATATCCATAATTCTCAATCGCTTTGTCTTTGCTCCTTCACATCGGAAAGGAAGTGATTATTCGACTCTTCCTTATTTTGACAGCTTATGCAGATATACCTTGTTCATAAACGCCAGGGTTGCTGAATCGATAGCTCAATGTATAATGATGACGTCTGTCATGGATCCATAACTCTCCCTTACTAACTCTTCTGTTACTAGCCGGACTCTAACTGGAATGATTTGTTTGGCCCCGATGTAGTTTGGGATGGAACGTCTATGAATATAAAGATAGAACTCCATTACTATCCTCTTAGACATTGCAAGCGTTTTAGACTGCCTCACGTTTTTTTGAACGCCAGGAACGCCGAAGAGGAAATTCATTGATTTCAAGCTGAAACTCTCGCCTAACTCCAAGCGCAAGCCTTGTTACGCCACTGCATCGCGCGCTGCTACATGAGGTGGGGCTCAATTGGCCCTATTTTTGAATTTGATGCTCTATGCTCGAATTTTCAACATATCAGTACCAACCAATTGGCCATCAGCGGCAGCATTGGGAGCTTACAATAATAATAACACACAACGCAAGCAGCAGCAGCAACAACAATGCTGACAGCTGTCAAATGCCAAAAGCAACAGGTTTCCACTAAAATTATCTGCACCCATTCATTGCTGCCGGCAGCCGTTGGCTCTATGGGGTTTTTGAGGTGTGCCAATTTACATTTTGGACGGTTGACTTTTGAGCGTACGTTTTTATGTATTTATGAATATTCGCTTATGTTGAGGTGGGTGTTGTTTTATGGGAAAATGTGTGAAAACCTATTAACACATCTTAGGTACACCAACATATTTAAGTAGAGACAATTTGGAACATAAAAATGAACTTAAGGCTGCTACTTTAGCTACTGAATGTATTAATGTTATTGTTGTTGTTAGTTTATATATACTGCTGACTTGCATACAGACTCCTCTTTCTCATTTGGAAGTATTGAAGGTGGCGAACTCGATCAAACATGTTGTGGTAACGACAAAAACACTCCCAGAAGGTTTCAGAGAGTGTTGTAGAATTTACAGTCCTTGGCCGGATTTGAACCCGGTACGCTCCGGTACTTCTAGGTCATGTCACCCCTCCTTCCGTAAGGAAGGATGAGGTGGGTAACGAGAGGTGAGAGGCATCATTTCTATAGATCAACCATCGAGTTGCACGTCATTACCTTTGTGCATATTAGTCGACTCTTACGACCGGTATGCCTACCTCGGGCATATTCTAAACCCCTAATCCGCAGGGCCATGTTCTTCTACCTCTTAATTTCCCCTTTTCCGCCGCTATCTCTCTACCAATAATTTTTTTTCCTCTTCTCCCTTTCACTCTTGCAACCTTCGCTATCTTGTGTCAACTCCTGTATATTCGGTATATTTAAATCAAAAGCTTCAGGGATTCTCAGGCTGAAAAATTAATTTCTTTGGAAGGTGCTTCTTTTTCCTTATCCCATAATTTTTTTGAAGTGCTGAAGATCAATCTTAGTTTTATTGTTCTAACATCCACACTTCAATAGATATTTAGATTGAAAAATTAAATTTGTACGGCAGCTGCCACGCCCACTTTTCTCGGTATATGTTAGAGGCTAATCTCATTTCATTCCTTACCGAATTTCCATTTTCTAACATGAATATTTCGCTTCCAAAGTTACCAAATTGGGTTGAAATGGGTGCGTGGGTTTGGGCAAAGTTTGATGAAACTAAAACATATCGGTTGAGGGTCGCTCTGATTTGAATTTTTTTGGACAGGCCCATTTTCGAAAATTTATATATTTTTAATTTCCTCGTTCACGGGCACTTTCAAAGTGAAATAGAAATGATATAAAGCTATTTTACGCAAAGTTAATGTCTATTAAATATCTCTATGATCGTTTTCAAAATTTTTCATATAAAAGTGGGCGTGGACCTTAAACGATTAAACATTCCTTGTATTCGTGAAAATCTGTGTGCTGAATTTCATTTCGATATCTTGAACGGTTTTTGATTTATGATTACTAATATTTCTAAATTTGACTTAATCAAAAGTTGGCGGTGCCACGCCCATTTTCAAAACTTTCTTAAAAAAACTTATTTTCCGCCTCAATGTTAATCTACACAAAAAATGTTATCCTTATAAGTGTATTATGTACTGAATAATCACTTTTTTTATTTTTGAAAATATTCTATATATAAAAAGTGGGCGTGGAGATGAGTGCCAAGGAACCTGAATACCAAATTTCATTAAGATATCTCAAAATTTACTCAAGTTATCATGTTAACAGACGGATGAACTGACATGCCTTAATCAATTTTTTTTTTCCTCCTGAACATTTTGATATTCATAAGTTAATATATACATATCTTGATTCGTTTATGCCGTTACATACTACCGTCAGGCGAATGAAAACATATAAATTGTGCGCGTAGCACTACTTGATATAAAAGACAAATAAATCGCCCAATTTTGCGCGTGTGTATAAGCTTCGAATTCATGTAAATTTGCTAAAGAAAAATTATGGTGCCAGCAGACAAATTAGCAGACAGACAGAAGACAAGCCGCAGCAAAGTTGAAATGTGGCTGGTCTTGTTGTGAAGGTGCGTAGTGAGGTGCTCTGATTGTTTTGGTGTAGGGGTATTTGTGGTTGGCTTAGAAATAGATTTATTTTTGTTATTGCACAGTAATAGAGTTAAACTATGAATCATTCTAATTACCATTCAGGCTAAACGTATTTTCGTGCGTAGGTTTGTTCAATTTGAGTTTTATTTGAATTAATTTTTGCACCTACACTTTAGCTAAGGATTAAATTTAACCAATTCACAACAACTCCACATATTCCAAACGTGTTCTGAAGTGACCAAAATTCTTCATAATAACAAAGTGAGGTAATAACACTTGCCTTATTGATATGTGCGGCAAATACATAACTGCATTAGGGTAACTTAAGAAATATGATGAAGCTATGCCAGCGGCTTAACAAAATTAGATATACAGGGTGTTTTTTTTACAGGTTTGTTTTTCGAATAGAGATAAAACTGGCATTTTGTGGTCAAATCTGGCAACTCTAATGTCATTTATGTTCAGTTTGGCTTGCCATTTTATCATGAACAGGTTGACAAAAGAACAACGCTTGCAAATCGTGCAAATTTATTTCGAAAATAATGGTTCAGTTCGCGAAGTTTACCGTGAGCTCCGTCCATTTTATGGTCGACATAATCGTCCATCAGAGCAATTAATTCGGTTAACCATGGATCGTTTTCGCACCGACGTTTACTCTATGTGATAATACGCATCCGCAGAGACGTCGAACAGTGCGCACCGAAGAAACAATTGCCGCTGTAGAGCAAAGTGTTGAAGAGGACCCGAATGAATCGATTCGCCACCGTGCACAGCAATTGGAGCTTTGTCCATCAACTTTATGGAAGATTTTGCGCAAAGATCTTGGCTTGCGACCTTACAAGATCCAGCTTGTGCAAGAATTAAAGCCGCGAGACCATGCAATGCGTCGTGATTTTGGTGTATGGGCCGAAAATGAGATTGATTTCGATGCTGATTTTCATCGCAAAATTTTGTTCAGTGATGAGGCTCATTTTTGGTTGAATGGCTACGTCAACAAGCAAAATTGCCGCATTTGGAGTGAAGAGAATCCACATGAGACCCTTGAAACGCCATTACATCCACAAAAACTGACTGTTTGGTGTGCTCTATGGGCTGGTGGAGTCATTGGGCCATACTTCTTCCGCAATAATGCTGGAGAGGCAGCTACCGTTAATGGAGACCGGTATAGAGCCATGATAACCGACTATTTTGTTCTCGAATTGGATGGCATGAATGTGGATGAGTTGTGGTTCCAACAAGACGGCGCTACATGCCACACAGCGCACGTCACAATCGATTTATTGAAGGAAACATTCGATGAGCGCATAATTTCGCGGAATAGACCTGTCAATTGGCCACCAAGGTCGTGTGATTTGACACCATTGGATTATTTTCTTCGGGGATATGTGAAGTCGCTCGTCTACACCAACAAACCAGAAACGTTAGGGGAATTGGAAGCCAACATTCGTGGCGTTATTGCCGACATACGGCCCCATGTGCTCGAAAGGTGGTTGAAAATTGGACCTGTAGAATTGGCTTTATTCGAGCCAGCCGCGGCGACCACATGCCCGAAATCATATTTAAACATTAATGGCATAAAATTATCCTTCCAATAAAGCCAAATTGATGGACCTTAAAACGAGTTTCTTGTGTTTTATTTCAATACGAAGTTCTATACCCCTAAAAAAAACACCCTTTATTTAGCAGAATTTCTAGAAAACCCGAATCTATTCAGCAGGTTTTAAGTAGTACTCGCCCAAACATACAGATAGACAAAAATTCCACAAAATTTTGATTTGGATTCAATTAACTTAATAGCGATCTTTTGATGAATATCTGCAAACTAATTATAACTACACCTTTTCCAAGTGTACTTCAGAAATCGTAAAATGTATTTCAGAATAATCAATTTTACTTTAGAAGCTGTATATTGTACTTTAGAATAATCAATTGTATTTCAGAATCTGCGAAATTTACTTCAGAATAATCAATTGTACTTCAGAAACCACCAAGCGTACTTCAGAAAATATAAATTGTACTTGGGAAACCGTAAATTGTAATTCAGAAGCTGCAGAACTAGTAATAGGATTTCATAATAGGGTTCAATTAATTATTCTGAAGTACATTTGACGGTTTCTGAAGAAAATGTTACACTTTCTGAAGTACACTTGGAAAAGGTTTAGAGATATTTTTGACTATTTCTGTCTACCTCCTATTTGATTTTATTAGAATAATAATTGAACTAAACTAAATCTATTAAAACTTCTGAGACGCAATGAAGCGAGGCCATGTTTTCTAGTATTATATATACTAAATTGTTCCAGAATTTTTTCAAAAATGTTTTTGTACGTGGAGAGGGGCAGTCTCATTCAAATATGTACATCTATGTACATATACTCGTATGCTATTGTCTTTCTTTTATATTTCACATATAAACGTGAACATGCGTGGGTAAAAATTTGTGAAGTGCGCCACTTTTTTCCAAGTTCGACTTTCCTTCTGAAACCGGTACTATATAGTTCACAACAACAATATAAAAATACGTTTGGGCCATTTTTTTGAAGTTTGAATTATTTTCCAGGTTATAGATTTAAACCTACTTTCGAAGCTCAATTTTTTCCCGATTCGCCACACCGATTTTGCTCAGTTTTTTGGTATCGTCTACCAAACAGCATTTATTTTTTTTTGGCATATTTATTTTTTTTCAAAAATTATTCGCATATTTGTGACTTCTTCATTGCGGTCATATCGCGATTTAGGATAATGTTGCTGGGCATTCCATTACAAACTATTATCAGAAAAAAAAAAATTTGGGGCATGCCAAAAAAAAGGTCAGCTGGTCCAAATAGTACAAGTGAAAGAATGGATAGGCAAATAGTAGAAATATCAAATGCTTATCCCCTGCAGTCAGTGCCAAAAATTCTTTCTCAGTTGATAAACGAATGAAAAGATGGCTGAATATACCATTCGCAACAGCCACAGAGCAAGCGGTAAAAGTGGTCGTGTGGTACGGAAAGTTCCATATGTAGGCAAACTTAATAGAATGAAAAGGGTGTAGTTTTATGAAGAACACATGCCAAAGCCACCAAACAATTTTTAGAATGTCCCATGGAGTGATGAGTCGATAATACCATTACGCTATTTGCACGGCATTATCAAAGTTTGGCGCAAAGCAGAAGATGCACTCTGCTGTTAATACTGTAAAAGCTCAAGACAAGAAACTTATAATATGGAGTTGCCTTTTAACTCAGGGTACGCGCCATATAGTCGTTCTGGAAGGAAAAGTTCAACGCAAATATGTAGATATTGGAAGATACCGCAATTCCAGAGGGATAGCTACTTGTAGAGCCAAACTTCGTCTTCCAGTATGACAACGCAGCGATTCGAAGTAGTGCAATATCTCTACGAGAAAAATGTTGAAATGGCCACAGCAGAGTCCGCACCACCAATAGATAACGCATGAGCAATTCTCAAAATACGGATATCTGAGGCAGCACCTTAAAACTTGAGGCAACTCAAAGAATATATCGAACTAAAGTGACAGCAAATTAGTGCAGCAGATTGCAAGTAGCTCATTGACACCATGCCATATTGGATAGCAAAGATGTCTCTTCAAAATGGAGCTCATTGCGGTTAATAATTATTTTGGAAATTTACTTTTTCTACTTTAAATATTGAATATTTTAAAGTTTTGTTAAAATTACTACTTTGAGACCCACTTTTGCGTGATCGTACTTTATTTTTTTTTTAAGTTCTTCAAATTGAAGCTGCTGAGATACGACTTATCTAAGCACTGAATGAATAAGGTGAATTGGTTGTATATTTTGTTGTATTCCCTGTTAGGTCAGTCAGACAAAAATTAATAGTAAGTAATTACATGTATGAATTGTTAAATTTATGCACGCCTTTAGTATTCATTCGACCAAATCAAACGCGAATTCAATCAAACAAAAACCAAAATAAATATCACCGTTGGATTTGAAGTGGAAATCAGGAAAACAAGTTTTACACGTTTTGTGTGGTAAGGAAATGTTGGTGGATTTATCGACACGAAGATGGGATTGCATAAGCATTTTGCTTTTTTTTAATTGTTGGTTCTACCTATTGACTCTACCGATAGGAGTTTGCCTTTCGAAAGGTTTTTTGGTGAATAAGGAAGTATACTTGAACATTATACTCCGAGCAACTCTAACCTTTGCTCTTTGAGAATAATCTGCGAGAAATAAAACCGAGAGTGAGGGAGAGCGATAGGGAGTGGGAGAGGACAGATGAAGATTAAGATGCAGATGAATACGAATATGAGTATGAATATGAATATGAAAATGAATATAAATGTGAATATGAATATGAAAATAAATATGAGTATGAATATGAATATGAGTATGAATATGAATGTGAATAAGAATATGAATATGAGTATGAAATATGAATATAAATAGGAAAAAGAAGTTGAAATATGATAGTGAAAATGAATAAGAATATGAATATGAATATGAGTACGAATATGGAGATGAAATATGAATATGAATATGAAAAATGAATATAAATAGGAATAAGAAGTTGAAATATGATAAAGAAAATGAATATGAATATGAATAAGAATATGAATATGAGTACGAATATGGAGATGAGATATGAATATGAATAAAAATATGAGTATGAGTATGAATATGAATATGAGTATAAATATGAATATGAGTATGAATATGAATATGAGTACGAATATGGAGATGAAATATGAATATGAATAAAAATATGAATATGAGTATGAATAAGAGTATGAATATGAATATGAGTATAAATATGAATATGAATAAGAATATGAATATGAATATGAGTACGAATATGGAGATGAAATATGAATATGAAAAATGAATATAAATAGGAATAACAAGTTGAAATATAATAGTGAAAATGAATATGAATATGAATATGAGTACGAATATGGAGATGAAATATGAATATGAATATGAATATGAATAAAAATATGAATATGAGTATGAATATGAATATGAGTATAAATATGAATATGAATAAGAATATGAATATGAATATGAATATGAGTACGAATATGGAGATGAAATATGAATATGAATAAAAATATGCATATGAGTATGAATATGAATATGAATATAAATATGAATATCAATAAGAATATGAATATGAATATGAATATGAACATGAATATGGAGATGAAATATGAATATGTATATGAACATGAATATGAATGTGAATATGAATATGAATATGAATATGAATATGAATATGAATATGAATATGAATATGAATATGAATATAAATATGAATAAGAATATGAATATGAGTATGAATATGAATATGGAGATGAAATATGAATATGAATATGAGTATGAATATGAATACGAATATGAATATGAATATGAATATGAATATGAATATGAATATGAATATGAATATGAATATGAATATGAATATGAATATCAATATCAATATGAATATGAATATGAATATGAATATGAATATGAATATGAATATGAATATGAATATGAATATGAGTATGAATATGAATATGAATAAAAATATGAATATGAGTATGAATATGAGTATGAATATGAATATGAATATGAATAAAAATATGAATATGAGTATGAATATGAGTATGAATATGAATATGAATAAAAATATGAATATGAGTATGAATATGAGTATGAATATGAATATGAATATGAATATGAATATGAATATGAATATGAATATGAATATGAATATGAATATGAATATGAATATGAATATGAATATGAATATGAATATGAATATGAATATGAATATGAATATGAATATGAATATGAATATGAATATGAATATGAATATGAATATGAATATGAATATGAATATGAATATGAATATGAATATGAATATGAATATGAATATGAATATGAATATGAATATGAATATGAATATGAATATGAATATGAATATGAATATGAATATGAATATGAATATGAATATGAGTGTGAATATGAATATGAATATGAATAAAAATATGAATATGAATATGAGTATGAATATCAATATGGAGATGAAATATGAAATATGAATATGAATATGAATATAAATAAAAATATGAATATGAATACGAATATAAATATGAATATTAATGAGTATGAATATGAAGATGAAATATGAATATCAATGAGAGAAAAGAAAGTAGATGAATGAGAGAAAAGGAAACAGATAAATATTAATATGAGAAGGTAAGGGCAGAGGCAGAGCATTTTGAAGAAGCACAAGAAAATAAAAAGGAAGAGTCAGTTGAGTATGGGTTAGAAAAAGGAACAGACAGAGGCTGGAGAGGAAGCGGTCTACGAGTAAGGAAAGGGGAGTTTGACGTGAAGACTACGATTGGTTAAATATAGGCAAGTCTATTTTCAGCCAGACCAACATCGTGAGGGTTTTTAGTTTGCATAGCCTGGTGTTTTCCATCTTTCAAAACAAAGTATATAATAAATCAGCATAAAATGTTTATCTACCTGCCTCTAGAGATTACGATTCAACGCCAAACCCACGAACCGGCCAACTACTACAGCAATAACATGTGAGCCATAGAGTGCAATCTTAAGAAAATGCAAATTCACAAAGAGGCAACGAAACACAACAAAAATAACTCAAATGAGGCATAAACAAAAACTTCACAGTCGCATTCGGGTAAAAACCATCAAAGTTGTTGACCTACTTTAATGCTGCCACAACAACAAAATCCAAGCAAAAAACAAAGCAATAGCAACAGCAGCAAATCATCTATGCAATCGATATGCATTTTGCACGCGGTTGAATGTCTCCCTGTGCCGCTTGTGTCTCCTTTGCTTGATGCAGCAAGTAAACCAAATGCTCGCATCTTGGCATGATTCTCCTGTAGTAATTCTCGGTTTTTTATCACCATCGCCTTTTTGAAAGGTGGTAACTGAAACAGGTACATACTCGCATAAGAATAAGTTTTCATAAGTGTTTAATGCATTTTTGTTTATGTGCAAAACGCATGAAAGTCAACTTATACTCATGCATTAACACACAAACACACGCAATTTCGCATATACTAAGTGTGTTTAGGCTCTTTGCAATAAATTTGCCGAGATCTAAACGATGTATGTTGCATGCAACATTTACGATTGATGACGGTGCGTCGATTGCTTGGCGCTAAATGGGGTTTCAGAGGCGTCTATAAAAGCAATGATTTACTCTTGGATATTTATAAAGTTTTTGATAAAAATCAGCGAACAAGTGTGTGGGGTGTGTTACGGATTAATAGAGAAAATACTTTAGCACTCAGTTGGATGAAGAATGGAAAGAAGTTGGCCAAGGAAGCGAAAGTGAATACACTATTTGTTGTTGTTTTTGATTGTGATTATAACTTGATATACTTTAGGCACCAAACGGGACACAGTTCCATATATACTTAACACGAAAAACGTGTTAGTACTCGCTCCTTCAGAGCAGCAGGCAAAATACGATCTGCTATTACTCTGGATCTAAATAGGAGTAGCTCAAACATTAACAGAGGTCGAGCTATTTTCAGTGACAATTGTGTAGACTACGCCTGTAAAAATTTGGTCGTCAATACCTAAGACTTCGAGATCTACTATGGCTCAGTTCATTTGAGTTTCCGGACCTTATTGTTATATCTATTTGCAAGTTTGGTAGATCTTCTTTAGTACGGAAAAAAAAGGCGTTAGTACAAAGTACTTTTGGAGTTTGATGAGTAAACATCCTGTACATAAATTTCAGCCACAAAGCTTTGTTTTATTTTAGTTATTAGCTACACCATTCTTGGATTTCATTTTTCTTCTATGGTGTTCCTTTCCTTTCATATATTTTTATTTTCTTTGCTTTTCCCTTCTTTCAACAGTCTCTATATTTAACTTATTTCATTGTATTATATCTTATTGCTTCCTTTTATTGCTGATCCTTTCCTTCCCTTCCTTTCTCTTCCTTTCCATCCCTTTATCATAGTTTCTTTTAATTATTCAAACTTCATTACATTTCTTTTAGTGCTTTTTTGTACCAACAATTTTAGTTGATTTTACGGCCTGTATATTTTCAAGTATTTATGAAACGAGCTCAAGGCAAAGAATAATAATTTTTCTTTTTATTTATGAAAATTAATATTTTGTTTTTATTTTTTTAGCTTTTCTATGGCGGTTGTCTCTAAAAATTTTCCTATTCTCTTCAAACAAAAACTTTTAATAATTAATTACAAATAATTATTAAAAAAATAAAAACACAATAAAAATTTCTATAAATAAAAAGAAAATTATTATTATTGGCCTTGAGCTCGTTTATAGTCATGTCAAGTTGCAAATGTACGGGCCGTCAAAACAAAGTAAGTTTTATTTTATTTTCTTTTCTTTTATTCTTTCCAAATTCATTAAGGCACTCTTGAAGCACTATTATCAAAAGTGGGCGTGGTCATCAAACCAATGTTTTGCTAATTTTATTTAAGAAAATTGTTTCTCGTTAAAAGTCAAATATGTTTTACAATTTTTTAACGCACTTAACTCTTCTTCAAGTTATCTGTACCCGAAAGTTTAAAGTAGTCTTCATCAAAAAGGGGTAATACCACGCCCATTTTTAAATATTTATAATTTTTTCGTGTTTCTTCTTGCAGCGTTTTCTTCAAAGTAAAATAGAACTGATATTAATTTATTTTTTCCTATCTATAACCCTTTTAAAAATCTTGATGATGCCTTCGCACCAGCCGTTTGTCCGTGGACTAAAACACTTCCCGAAATTTTCCAACCGTCACCCAATCAGGAACAACTTTCGTATTGCTGCAGGCTGGCGTTCCATATTTCTAATTTTTTAAGACAGTTTCATTGTACTGCCATCCCAAAATTGTTTGAAGCTATTGTTACAAATCAACTTACGGGTCCGATCTCTACTTTGATAGCTGACTGCCAACACAGGTTCAGTAAGGGAAAGTCCACAGTTACGAATTTACTTGAGTTTACCAGTCATGTCTCAAATGGCTTTAGAAAAAATCTGCAAACCGACGTTATTTATACGGATTTCAGCAAAGCTTTTGACAAAGTGTGTCACTCATTACTTATTCATAAACTCGATCAGTTGGGCTTCCAGCCGGGTCTCAATCGCTGGATCTCTTCTTACCTTAGTGACAGGACACAAAGAGTAATGTTTAAAAATTTAGTATCCGATGTCATTTATGTCTCTTCGGGGGTTCCTCAAGGAAGCCATCTTGGCCCGATTCTGTTCTTGTTGTTTATAAATGATATTTCTACAATAATAAAATTTTCAAAAGTGTTAATGTATGCCGACGACGTAAAGCTTTTCATGTCATTCGCGTCATTTGAAGATAGAAATAAGCTACAATCAGATCTAGATGCACTAGTTACTTGGTGCGATTTAAATTATATGCCACTTAACCTTAAAAAATGTAAACACATGGGTTTGTCGCGTGGAATTTCTCAGCCGGCTTCCTATACAATTAAAAATTATAGTCTTGAGCAAGTGCATGATTTTGTTGACCTGGGGGTTACTATGGACTATAAACTCAGTTTCAACCGCCATATTAATACAACAGTCAATAAGGCTAGAGGTGTCCTAGCATTCGTTAAACGATGGTCTAAAGAATTTAGCGACCCTTATGTAACTAAAGCCCTCTTCACTACATTAGTCAGACCGATACTTGAATATGGTTCTATAATTTGGAACCCGCGTTACCAGGTTCATGTAGATCGCCTTGAATCAGTTCAAAAACAATTTTTACTATTTGCCTTAAGAGATTTTCATTGGGATCCCTCGTACAATCTGCCACCCTATACGAATCGTTTAAAACTCATTAATCTACACACACTTTCTAGTCGGAGGGAAATGCTTGGAATTATTTTTATGATTAAATTGCTAAATGGTTCACTATCCAGCCCATTTCTTCTAAGTGAAGTGAACTTCAATGTACCGTCTCGTCCTTCAAGGCATTTTAAACCTCTAGTCTTAAAACAGTGCCGAACCAATTTTCAGTTAAATGAGCCTTTTCGCGGCGGCCGCCGTGGCGTGAAGGTAGTGTTGCCGGCCTACCACACCGAAGGTCCATGGTTCGAGCCCTGGTACAGGTAACATCAAAAGTGATTTGAAAAAAAAGTTTTTTCAAAACGGGGTCGCCCCTCGGCAGTGGTTTGGCAAACTCTCCGAGTGTATTTCTGCCATGACAGGCTTCTCAGCAAAAATTCGTCTCCTTTGTAGATGCCGTTAGGAGTCGGCAAAAAACTGTAGGTCCCACCAATTTGTAGGGAAAATTCAAATCGGCACTCCACAAATTGGAAGAGAAGCTTGGCGCAAAAATCTCTTAGGAGGTTTATGATGATATACCTGTTGTGTATCGCGCCATAGAGAGCCTTTTCGCTGTTTGTGTCAAGATTATAACTCTCTTTCTGGTAGATTTGATATTTCAGACTCGCTTTTCAGCATAAAAAAATCTTTCTGTCCTAAATTCATAGCTACTAATTGTTTTTTATTCTTTGACTTCTATTTTAACTTTTAACAATATATTTATTCTGTTAACTAGTTATTTCTTAATGTATAATCTATCCTATATCTACTTTACTTAGCTGATGAGGTTTTCTCGGTAGTTGAGCAGTTTTAGATCTCGACGATTAACAAAACAAAGCCTTTCAACGACTCGGCACGAACGAATAATCCGCGCGTTATGCGGATGCGCCCCTCGCGCCGGTCGGGCGGGATATGGTGGGTAATCCGTTGGGAATTATTATTATTATTACTTCCGTGCAGGTCAAGATTTTTTGCTTTAAGCGTAGTTTACAGAAAGTTTCTGATTTGTTTCCAAACCACTTCTGGGCGGATGAATATTTTTTTTATGATGGTATATAGTGTGACTTAGCCAACGCCTCTTTCGAGCTCGATGGTGCTCTTCGTACCATCTTGAGCCTTTGAAGATTGTGTGTCCAAGATCGTCTTCGTAATTTTTTGAGGACGTCGAGTTCAGAAAGCATTTAAGTTACGTAAGAATTAACCTAGCTCCATTTCTTAAGGTCTGTGATCAGCCCTCCTGTCTATCTGCCACGGTCGGACTTTACCAGTGCTTTTGCCAAAGTCTAAGCGTTCCTGGCGCGATACACCTCGGAAGAGATTAAGGCCGAGCTACCTTACCCACCTACCAAGACGGCGCGGAAAGTAGTATTAATAATTTTAGCTTAAAAGTTGTCGGGAATCCCTCTTGACTAAAATGTTTCGTTCTTTAATTCAACACACTTGTCGTCGGGTTTAGTTTAGACTGTAATTTATCTGAGTGCCTAAGACAGTCAGCGCCCTGCGATACTAGTATGCGATTGGCCAAAGTGTAGCGGTATTGTAAGAAAGAGCAGCTGAGTCGAGAAAGATGGGTTATCGGTCGGAGTAGTTCTCTGTTCTGTGATTTTTTCGCAATAAATGAAGCAATGAAGATTATCTTGCATCCGTCCACCACTTTCACTGACCAGATTCTCATGTGCTGAGTTCTCAGTTTCGGTCGGCGTTGCAAAATCCAATAGTTGCAGAACCGTTAGCCTCATCACATCTCGCTCTCCCATGTTGGCAAACATGTAAGCACGACACAGCGTGTCTGGATACGTGGAGGTTTCTGAAAATTAAGTGGCTGACTAATTGGACAATGTGGACTCTGGACCGACTGGCTTTTCGGTGCATATCACGAGTTTAATCACTCTTCCTTTCGTCTATTCAAGCCACGGTCAGACACTGAGTGTATATTTTACTGGGTTCTGAATGCGAGGCGTCGAGCAATAATAAATGGATTAGGTAATCAATCTGCAATATCAAAGAAAATATCAGCAATTTTGCTTAGCTTTGTTTTTGTAATTAGAATTAGAAGCTATTGATCACGTTAGACACAAACAAAAGCGACCTACTACAAAACTTATTCCCTATATCGTATTCTCTTTATATCAAAGCCTTTATAAATCAGCTAAGTTCGTTGTTCCTCTTGAAGTAATGGCTATGCAGCAAGACTTCTAGGTGGTCAAATTAAAAAGGGATAAGCGTCAATTGAACGCTTATTTAACGTTACAGATCAAGTTCTCAATATGAGTGGGCATACCCAAAGCTCATTAACATTTCCTCTGGTCTAAAGGGCCAAGTGTGTGGCATATGAGGCAACGATCTTTTTTTTTTTTTTTGCTTTCAATGATAAGAACAACCACGCTATGGGATACGAGTATAAGAATATTAGGCAGAACAGAACTGAGACCACCGCTTTAAAAACTCATAAAAAACCAAAAATAACAACTAAAACCGGACTGACTTTGACCACCTCAGCGTTTAGGTGAGATAACTGGCTTAGGTGAGATCATGAAACACACATTTACAACAACAGTAAGCATCAACATAATAACATCATTTACAACAATGTTTAGATAGATCCGAGCAATCAGCTCACACATTTGTTGCATGCCGCGTTAAATCGATGGTCGCAGCAATGCTTTGTTGCATTCGCTCGCCGCCGCGGTCTTTTGTAGTAATCGAGCGGCTTGTGCTTTCTTTGATGCAACAGCTAATGTGCACTTTGCATTATCGGTCTTTGGTGTTTGTGTAAAACTCGTTTGATTGTATGTTAACGGCTGTAAAGAGACACTCGCAAGCATTGTGGGGTATTTTGAAGAAAGTCGTCCCTAAATGAAATAGCACTGAAACAGATTGAGCAGTGGTAATCAAAAACCGGTTAAACGTTGAAATATTTATCAATACGATAAAAATTGAGTATGCCTACCTGAAAGTTTCAAAACAAAATATTGAAAAACGGTTTTTATTTTTGGGTGTTTTTTATTTGTTAAAAGTATTTCAAAACTATTTTACCTAGAATTGATTTTAAGAGGCTGAAGTGAAAAATGTTAAGCAGTTTATGAACTTTATGCAAGAAAAATCGCAAACATTTTACCAGCCCAAATATTATCAAAATGTAGCTTTTTAAATTTGTAATTTTTCTTTTTTTGTTTGTTTGTTTTTTTTTTTATAGAAAGGAATTTTAAAAGGATTTTAACTTCAAAATCTTATTTCTAATAGATTTAGAGCTCTTGAATTTTAATATGAAAGTAACGAAAATACATCAAAAAGCATATAATAATATTTCAAAACTTTTTATATTCCAATATTGAATACTGATATACATATCTTTTCATTTGGAAATCATATCTTTCATAGATTTTGCGATTCAGAGTCCGAGCATGTTGGAAAAAAGATTTAGAACTTAGTCCGAAAAAGAGAAAAGATTTAAAAATAAGGGGAGTAATTTTTTTGGTGGGTAGGCATTTTACGAGAAACCATTTCTACATACTTATTATGTACATAGAAATAATTTTTGACTGCGCATATTGGCTGGGTTTAGCTAAAATTAGCGAAAAATATTTTTTTCTTAAAAATGGGAGACATTTTTTTGTTTAGTACCTAATTTCTACATAGCTACTATCTATAAATGAAAATTTTTTGACCATTTACGCATATTGAACTTCTAGGTTAATCTAAAGCTAGCAGAACATAACTTTTCTTGAAAAAAGGGAGACCTTTTTTGGGGGTACATCATTTAATAGCAACTAATTTTGAAACTTTCAATTCTTGTTTCAGTGCAAATACTTGCCTTTATGGAAAAATCTATCATAATTCAAAAATTAGTATTTAATTTGAAAATTGATACATTCGAATATGATCAAGGTAGAACCAGACCTGTTTAATTTAATTAGTAATAAGTACTCAATTAATTAGACGGCTTTTTTAATTTGTAATGATTACTTTAATGGTTTTTCAAGAAGTGGCAATTATTAATTGATTTCGACTAACAAAAAAAAAAAAAAAATAACAAAAAAAGGGAAGAAATGTCAAAAATAATAAAAAAAAAACTGTTTTGATTACTTTTAGCTATTTTAAATTTTTTTTTGTTTCTTTTTTTTTATTTTTGATTTTTTTCAGTATTGTTGAATCAAAAAAAATTTTAAGTAATCAGAACAACTTTTTTTCATTATTTTTCACTATTTTTCATTTATTTTGATTATTTTTTTAATTAATTGGAAAATAATCATTACAAATTGAAAGTAATTGGTAATTAATCATTAAATGGATTCTCAAGAAAATAATTAATCAAACCGATAATCATTAAGATTAGTAATGATTCTTTAACAGGTCTGAGTAGAATACGATATTAATACTGCACTTTGGAACGTTTTTTGAAGAACTAGAATTTTTTAGTTCGAAAATCTTACTTCGCGTAAATTTCACTTCAAAATCTTCGAATTATAGAAAGAAGTTAAAAAACTATTGGGAAAAGAAAACCGAATTTTTTCTTATTCACAAAAAACAAATATTTCGGAACATTTTTCAATTCAAATACATATTTGCCAATATGGGAAAATCGATAATTAAGAATTGTTGTAGTCGCCAGTCAGCATTAAAATTTGGCAATATGTAAAAAATTTCAAAACTGAGTTCTAGGATATGTTTAATAGAATATAATTTTGATAATTTTATTTTTTAGATTTGTAAGAAGAAAAAGCAGAATTATTTTTATTTGAAAATCCCATTATTATTCTAAAACGCCGCAATATTTAAAATTAGTGCAAAAGTTAGGAAAAGTTACAATATTTAAAATATTAGAAAAAAGGTTAATACTTTTTCAATTCCAAAATTTCTCAATATAAGACTATCGAATATAACTAAAGAATTCAATATTAATTTAACTATATTGACTAATAATAAGTGTTGCAAAATGTTTTTGAAATATATATTTGCAAAATTTTATTCTCTACCTTTGATTTTAGGTTAAAAATCCTTATCCATACATTTAGCATGCTAAATTCGTAAAAAAATGCCTGAAAAAAATTATGCGAAAATAAAAAATATTGTTTTTATTTATTTCAGCTTAAATGTTTGCTGATATAAGAAACCGCAAATATTAGCCGCTTTTTATTCGTAAGCATTTACCAGCATGTGAATAAAATAGCGAAATAAAATTGTTTTTCAAAACTTCGTAATTTCCTTTGGAAAGCAGATGTGAACTTGTCGCTTCAGACGTAGCAACTAAAAATTTTTTATAACTTTTTCTGCTTGCTTTTTTGTTTATTTTTAATTCAAAAATTTTTTTTGATAAGCAGAAAAAAAATTCGAAAAGACGAATAAAAACGATGACTATTAGTAAAAATACCATGACTATAAACGAGCTCAAGGCCAATAATAATAACTTTTCTTTTTATTTATGAAAATTATTATTTCTTTCATTATGTTAATGATTATTTTTAATTAATTATTAAAAGTTTTATTCGAATAGAATAATAAACATTTTTTTTTTTTTTTTTAGAGACAACCACCATAGCTTTTCTTATAGATAAAATGATTATTCCTAGCGAGTTTCTTTTGATTGTTCGCAATAATTTCAAGCCGTTACCGTTCCTTCAAAATATCCCATAGTGCACCGCCCAATTGTGTTGAAGCGAGTTTATGGTGAATTTATACGAACAAAACTTGCAAGAGAGATGAGATGATTATAGCACCAATTTGGACGAGTGGCATCTTCGCACAATGTGTGAATGCCCCACTGATTGGTGACGAATAGTTTGCTGTGTGATACTGAGATTAGGCGTCTTGGATGGAGACACTGCAGCGGCGACATTACTTTTTATGGTGGCTACTATTTTGTCCCACCATCTATAAGTAACACTGCCTTCACTACAGTCAGGGTGGTGCATTTTTGTGTTCTTTCTTAACGCTCCCATCTTATCGCTCTTATATCCCCTTCTTATCCCACTAAAGTTGCCAATAAAAAGCGAATCATCATTAAATGTGTCTGACTGCGTCTGGATGGGCAGTGGTGAGTCTGAGAAATTTAGCGATGCACAATTCCATAGTAATCATAAACAACTATTCGGTTGACAAGAACACTTCTTGCAGTCACATCAAAAGCAGAAATATTCTTGTTAAGAATGCAGGGACGATAGGAACTTCGAGGAAAAAAGTGTTTGCAAGGAATAATTTCTTTGTATGAATGACGTGAGCAAACCATGTGGTTAAGAAGATTTGTGACGTATCGCAACACTGAGCCCCAGTCACTTCTTCTATGCATTCGATGAATCCAATTAGAGACTCCAAAGGATGGAAAATCATCTCCAAATATTTTTTTTAAGCGCAGTCCTAGTCTCGGCTATTTTGTGATGCCATCGTTTCGGGCTTCCCTAGATAGGAGCCACTTCATATATTCGCGCATACGATGCTCATACTTTTCCCGAGTCTGCAATGGGTCAACAAAAACCCTCTTGGTTGTCGAACGCTAATGGGCATTCATCTGCCAAAGAACTTTACATCTTACCTGTGACTTGTCTGCTAGGACTAAAATGTCTTCTTTTCCTCGTTCACTATGTGGTTTCCTTTTCAGGCCATCAAAGGAAACCCCTATCAGCGTACGCTACTAACAGAGCTCTGCCGCTCAAATTATCTAAGCAGGCATTGAGTTAAACCAATAATTCGTTCCTTAAAACGGTGGTCAGAAGTCGTTATTGATACCACAATGAGTGGTTACCACTGCGGGTTTGGGGATTGGAATATGCAATAGATGAATCCAATTAGAGACTCCAAAGGATGGAAAATCATCTCCACATATTTTTTTTAAGCGCAGTCCTAGTCTCGGCTATTTTGTGATGCCATCGTTTCGGGTTTCCCTAGATAGGAGCCACTTCATATATTCGCGCATACGATGCTCATACTTTTCCCGAGTCTGCAATGGGTCATCAAAAACCCTCTTGCTTGTGGAACGCTAATGGCCATTCATCTGCCAAAGAACTTTACTTCTTATCTGTGACTTGTCTGCTAGGCCTAAAATGCCTTCTTTTCCTCGTTCACTATGTGGTGTCCTTTTCAGGCCATCAAAGGAAAACCCTATCAGCGTACGCCACCAACAGAGCTCTGCCGCTCAAATTATCTAAGCAGGCATTCAGTTAAACGAATAATTCGTTCCTTAAAACGGTGGTCAGAAGTCGTTATTGATACCACAATGAGTGGTTACCACTGCGGGTTTGGGGATTGGAATATGCCCTAGGTAGATATGGCTGATTTTCGGGTATGATGCCTCTCAACTCTCATTACCAACCTTCGTCTTCATTACGAAAGGAGGGGATAAGATGACATAGAAGGTTCTACTGGTCATACCAAAAACCGGAGCGTACCGGATTCATATCCGGAAAACGACACTCCCCAAAATCTTCGGGTAGTATTTGTATCGTTAAAAACAACAACAACAGCCCCCAAATCAAACGTGACTAGAAGAATAGCATCTACCCGGTCTAAAATGTTCACTAATTGGGGAGAGGCGATTTTGGGTGCGCAAATAATAGTGAGGTGCAACTCAACTTCTATCCTTTCACCTCCCATGGTCGAGGTGCTCCGCTCTGTAAGTATAACTTTCATTCTCAATTCTCAACAACTTTTGGAAGCCAGATAATCAAGGTTATAAGGCCGAAGTTTCCACTGAATAATAAATATCTCTGCAGATAATTGGGCTACTAACTGGAAGTGGTACTACCGGAGCGAACTTTATGCATTCCGAAAAGGGACTATCCTCATGGGTAATACTGAACTAAGAACCGTCGGAGTGTTCCTGAAGTTGAAAATAACAACGCCAACATTTGAAAAATGCTAACAAATCCTAGAAGTTGGCGATCTAAGCCCCAAAGCAAAGTTAACAATCTCCTTAACCTTAAGAGACCTTAAAACTGGATAGTTAGCCCTGTCTAGATGAACTCGTCTGTGATCTGAGACAGTATCTTAAAGTGATATCCAATACATCGGATTTTTAATAAACTGAAAATCAGGGATTGCTTGGGTATCTTACCAGAATTCCTGTAAAGGATCCGTAATGCTGATGAGCGCCAAGGTGGAGTCAGAAGTTGCTTAAGATTTTATACCGAAATCATTCCTTTCAAATTCCTTGTAGACCAGTCTAAATGGATTGGCTCAACCATTAATAAAAACAAATAAAAACTTCTCACATTCAATCATTTTGAAAATCATGCAAGCCAATATTTCCCATCAACCAACCAACATACAATCTGTAACATGTCGAAGACCGAAACAAAAAAATTCTCAGCATCTCACAACGAACCAAGAAGATCGACTATGACAGCATCCTGCTGCACCAAATAAGGCCCGAAAAAGTAAAATCACAAAAAACCAATCAATTCCCATTTGTGGACAACAACCTTCAATGCAATTATGCGCAAGCAGGTCAATGGAGCAACTTTCTTCGAAGGCCGCCAGTGCAGTTGCGCACGCCGGCGTCCCACAAATGGGAAAAATCACACCAGCCAACGAGCGTAGATAGCTGCGCAAGACAGACCAATTACTTGATTGAGACAGCGTCGATAATGATTGACGTGGCATAGCCACCATCGCTGACGCAACTGTGCGCTAGATTGTGTTGCAAGTGCGGTGCGGCATACCGTCACTAACTTTCATTTCCATTGGAACGCACCCAACAGAATGCATGGCAATGACGCGTTGTCTGCGCAAATCAAGTTGTTGTAGCAAAGCATTAGAAGAATGAACTGAAGAAATATTCACTCACAAAAATAAGTGAACCGCTAAAAAAGTTGGATTTTGCAAGTAATCTTATGGGAAAAATGCATGGTGGGGCTGGAGACGAAAATCGTGAACATTATCAGAAGAGCGAAATCAGGAAATGGATAATAACTATAACAGAACGATAAAAATGGAAATTAGGGGAGGTAAAGGAGAGCAATATGAAAGGGTGAAGAAGATACTGAAATATTCTCTTTCTTCTACAAGTAACAGTTAAAGAGAGCGGGAGAGTGAGAAGACTTGAACTAGGTTAAGCAATGTTAAGAGAAAGCGCATGGGATAGCTCAAACTTCCACACGGAGACACTTATGTCCATTGTAAATGGTCTCATTGCCTGCCGGATGGGGGCACACCCGTCAACCACTTAATCCTTTTCATACCATTTACTCTCCCTTATGAATTTGAGAAGGAGCGAAAGATTTGGTTTGGCTGTAAAGGGATTTGAAAGAAGGTATCCCTGCTTCAATATTGAAGAAACTTTACGTCCTATCGCTAAGAAAAGTTGATAACAAATTGGAGGCACTACAAAATACTTGCAATTCAGCAAAAAGTAAAGTAGTCATGTTTCGTAGCCAACTGCAAAATTTCTGAAAAGTTTGAGTTTGGGCTTGGTATGTAATATTGAACAAAGTCTTCAGATTAAATATTAGTGCGATTGCACTGCATTTTAATCAGATAAAGAGCAACAATAGACGGTTTAGAGAAATATCAAAATTTGTCTCTGATTAGTACCTCAGGTTTTGCCAAAACCCGCGATAAGGTGCTTCATATGTAGGCATACGATTGGAGACATTTATTTATCAAAGCTGTTAGTGGTCGCCAGCACTTAGCCAGCCATCAAGGACCAGTGCAAGGCAAAAATCACTATTACCTTAGAAACACATGTTATGCGTCTTCCCAGATTAGCTCTTAATATAAATTTTTGTGTCAGCATTGAGAGAATCATTTCGAAAAACCGCAGCATCTACAATGCTACTAAAAGCCGAACTATATAGCTTATTAAGGGCTCAAGTTATGGCCTCATCACTCAAAAAGATTAAATGCTGATCCGCCATATCAGAAGACTCAAGCGATAATGACAAAATCCACCACCCTTCTAATTTTGATCTACCCTATTTTTTCTTAAATATTGTAGGCAGAATGAAACTAGTCTGAAATACTGCAGCTTTTGAATTCTATGGCTAATTAACACCTTTTACGAGTATTACATTGGCCAAGTATTCATTCAAACTCTGCCATCCAGCAGTGGGTAAAAATCTACATAAGGAGCTAGTCGGGCAAACAAAAAAAAATTTTAATTTTGTCCGAAGAGTTTCAATTTTTAACCATTTTAATATTGGTTCTCCTAATCGGTGTGAGGTCTAAGAGGTTGTTGAAGCGTGTACCCTGCCCAGCAAGCAAGGGATAACATTCTGAATAAACTATGAGTGGAGCGTACCATAAAACTGAGTAATTTTGTTCGGAGAGGCTCACTTTTTAACCATGTTGAAAATGTTTTTCCGTGTAGGTGTGTGATATTTGAAGAGACTAATGGGGCCCTTCTATGCCTGAATGGGTAGTTTCGGGCAGATACCCTTTGTTCTCCCCGGGGGTAGGGTCGGAAAATTTTACTTTCAACACCTATAAGTAGCCTACACAAATTAAAATCCATGGCTAACCGTGGTGAAACTCTGATTCACAACCAATCACAAAATTTTACTAACACCAACGCATATTTAGGAAATTTGTATGGAACACATCCTTGCCAACCAGCAGTGGATAAAAATCTGGATAAACAGCGAGGATAGAAAAGTGGGCAATTTTGTTCGGCGAGGTTCAATTTTTAACCATGTTGAAAATGTTTTGCCGTGTAGGTGTGAGTGCATACTTTTAGGCGCTTCTTGTTTTCCATATAAATTCGAAAAATGTGTGATGGTGTAAGTAAAAATTGTGGAATCAGCCATGGTTGGTAGGGATTAAGTGCTTCGTAGTACGCATGCCCTAAGGCCTCATGTTGAAATAGCGAATCTCTCTGAATAAAATTGTGGTAAGCTATGGTTGATAGTCTCTTACACAGTCATTGATGGTGAATATATAATCATGCCCACAGGTGCTAGGGTCTAGATGCACATTTTAGTGAACGAGCCGAAAAACATTTAAAAGTAAAATCAGAATTTACTTTGTTTGGCCCGTTTTTGGGAGAATTTCTACACATGAAAATTGTTCAATTCAGTTCCGATTGCCTTCGCTTGCTTGTGAAGGAACAGAAATCGACATAGAAGAAAGAGTGAAAGACACAGGAAGAAAAACTTCAATCGAGTTGAAAGTGTTGAGGTGCTTCCACTCTCCTCCTCTCTTCTTACCTACTTCGCCTATGACGCGTTAGAATTGAGTTCAAAGTGAGAGTAATAAAATTGCCTAATTTTAGGTGGACATGTTGTTTTTCTCGTAATTCTATTTAGTTGATTTTGTTTTTTTTTTTATCAGTGCGGACTAGTTATGCTCTTTTTAGTGCCATAAATCCCGAGTTCTTTTCTTACAATATCGGGATTGGAAATAAGTGACTAAAAATGTGCAATATATTTAAATATTATAATTTTCTTTGTTAGTTGTCTTACTAAAAGTGAAGTGAGCCTGCCCACTATTGAAAACTTTCTAGTTATGCAGTACTTGATTTTTTTTTGTAAATATGATATCTTCTGTAGAAAAAAGTTAGCTACTAATAATTTTAAACTTTACTAATGCACCATCTTCTCATGCATATTTGAAATTTATTTACCTGATAAACACATTCTCTCCAAGATGATTAATTTAAAGATTTTTTCCACAAATTCAAAATTGTATAATCAAACTTTTTTTTTAACTATTTGATTAAAATAAAAATTTCAAAACTCCAATTATTTATTATATAGTTTGAGTTTAGATAGTTTCTCAAATAACTCCTTCACATTTTTTAGTTGAAATTCTTGCAAAAAAAAAGCTAACTTCCCAATACCGGGTTTGTAAAAACCGATCCCGAAAATACCGGAATTGCAAAAATCCCAAAAGTTCGTATCCCTACTGTTGACTCAGTTAGATTTGAAGTTTTCTTCAATTTTGTTTATAAGCGGTCTGAATGTGCAAACGATCGAAAAGAATAGCAAATTGTAAAATTCGCTGAGTGAATAAGTCAAAAGATGTTCGGTGTGAATTTAGCACAAAACTATGGAGAAGGTCAATAATTTTCACTGACACTTTACACAAACGAAGCTTTTGTGTAAAAAAATATAAAAACAAAATTAAAAAAATTAAAAATTAAAATATATAAAAATCTCAGAAAATCCATTGTTTAGCTAAGAGAAATGACGACAGAACCTAATGGCCTTAGGCCACAGAATCACCGCAAAAAAACAAAAAAAAATTGTCAAACGTTTTCAACTGCATTTTTAGGTCATCAGCGATCGTAAAAAATTTTCCACAGGCTACTGTCACCAAGCAAAGGCTTGTTGGGGAACAAAAACAAAAAAACAAAATCTAAAATAAAAAATCAAAACCTAAGCTTTACTCGCTTGTTGCATGCAGCGCCTGTGGCAACAATTGGTCCGTTGAGGTTGTGCAAACGTTCAGCGAACCAGTTTAATTGATGGCTGCACCGGCTCACTAGCTTACACGCACGCACACACAGTTACGGTTACACATATAGGCAATTCAATTTCTCCCAAAAATAATGCTAAAGACCTGCGCAAAAACAAAAACAAAAAAAGTGTTGGTCAAAGCGTAAAAGCAGAACAAATCGAAGACAATGCACTCGCTGCCTGATCTGTTGGTTTGATGTAGCGGTGGTGTCTTGATCGGGTGTATGTGCCCACTTTTGATACACTTGCACTGCCGTGGAGAAAATTCACTTTCCATTTGCATTGCATTGTTTCAATGTTTCGGCATCGGTTTCAGTTTTAAATTTGTGTTTTCGATTTCATTTGTTTTTGTGTTTTTGGGGTTTTAGTTTCAGTTTCGATTTCGGTGCGCTTCATGCACTTTAAGGCAGCACTGCCAGTCGATATGCCAGCATGCTGGTGCATTGTTGAATCAAAAGGCTTATTGAATACTGAAATGAATGAAATATGCCGACAGTATTGCATATGTGAGCACTCTGGATTGGACAGGTGAAGCTAAGTTTACTTTCTTTTGTGGGTCGACAGTAATTTTGTTGGTATTGTTGTCCTGCAATAAAGCAAACAATTGGGTTAGGTTGGGAGTTTATACTTTCACTTGCCTTAGTGCACATATATTATAAAACACGTAAGTAGAGCGCTGTCTTCAGATGTGAGGGAAACTTTATAACATTCATACGATTTTCGATTTTATTTTCAACTAGAAAAATCGGCAAAAGCTTCGCCGCGTCTCAGAACTTATAATGGACTGACTCTGATTTAATCGTTATATGTGTGTACAAAAACAGTTGAGATATGGAATTAAATAACTTCACTTTTTTCAGCACTTATTAGCACCTTTCGTTTGATACCCATATTGTACTTTATTTAGGAACACCCCGGTCCACATATTGGTCGATAACTCCAAATTCTATCGAGTTATCGAAATAAGGGATTCCTTTAATTTTATGCTATATGTTTAATAAAACAACTTTAAATTTCATTCAGCAGATTTTAAGTGATGGGCGGCCATAACATACAGACATAAAGAGAAAAATTCTAAAAACTGTTGCTTTGGATTCCATACGGAGAGACAGACAACGGACGAAGAGATGGGTATAGCTAAATCGACTCAACTCATCGTCCTGATTATTTCAGTATACTTATTGATGGGCCAATATTTTTTCTTCTCATACTTACAAACACTTTATGTTCATGAAAGGTATAAAAATAAAAAAGATATATGCCTTCTCTATTGCAGTGGGGTATCTCGCCCGATTATTTTACTTGTGTGTTAAACCGATTTGACAAATTTTTGGCAGGTGTACTACATACCATTGAGAAGTAGCTGACATATTTTCATTGAAATATCTAGTAGAAATTACAAGAAATCACCTTTGAAAATAGCAGCATTTGTATGGTGAAAAGTGGGCGGCGCCACGCCTACTTCTCCAAAATCCACAAAATGTTTTTGGGGTCGAGTTTTGCTTAAAAAGCTTATATGTATGCGAGATCTTATTAAAACAGTTATAGAAATAGCGCGTTTTAAATTTTACAAATAAATTTTTTAGAACTATGTTAAAAACTGGGCGTGGCGCTGAACCGTTGTCGCCGATTTTTACTATAAACTATTAGCTTTATATATTCAACATTTTAGCCAAATTTCGTTTCGACAAATAAATTTTTTGGCGAAGTAATGACATACAAAGTTTTGTAAAAGGGGCGGGGACACGCCCATTTTAGAAAATTTTCGTTTTTCGAATTTCTTCGTTCATGGACACTTCGAAAGTGAAATAGAAATTATATAAAGCTTTTTTACGCAAAGTGGTTGCCTTTTAAATATATCTATCATGATTTTCAAAATCTTTCATACAAAAGTGGGCGTGAACCTTGACCACTTTCGCGCACTTTGTCCCGGAACATTCCCTGTATTCGTGGAAATCTGTGTGATGAATATCTTTTCGATATCTTAAACGCTTTTTGACTTATGATTATTATTATTTCTAAGTTTGACTTAATCAAAACAGGGCGGTGCCACCCCCATTTTTTTAATTTTTTGAAAAATGAATTTTCTACCTTAATGTTGATGTACACACTAAATTGTATCCTTTAGGGTATGTAGTGAATAATAACTTTTTTTAAAGCGGTCGTAGATGAGTGTCTCTAAAGTCAGGATTTACATAATTTTAAAAAAGTGGGTCGTACCTCGCCCACATATTTTTGTGTGTTCTTGGCCCTTCATTGTTGTCCAAAATTTATTGTCGACCTATATGAAACTGTCACAGTGGGTTCAGGAGTCCGCTAGGTACGACACAGGCCATACATAGTTTTTGGGAAAGCCCTCAAGTTATATAAAGCTGCAATTCGGTATAGCTAGGAATTTATTTGGTTCAAGTTTATGATATTTTATATATAGATTTGTGTTCTATATATCAAAAGAACTTTGGAAAAAGTAAGTGGTACCAAGACCAAAAAAGCTAATTCGCTATATCTTCGAAATTATATACAGATCAGTACCCTAAGAGGAAAAGGGAGAAGGAGAGTAGGAATAGAAAATTGTAGATGTTGAGGAGGTGTTAGAGAAAAGTGAAGAGGGTTCAAAGACTAGCGGGATATGGGGAGGGGGGAAACCTTTAAAAAAAAAGTAAACCTTCCTGCCTGGATTATGCAAAGACATTTTTTAGTTTTCATACAAGAGAATTTATTTTATTACTACACTACTTTGTTCGGATTATCCACAACAATTGTTAAAGCACCGAATCAAAAAATTCATCTAATAAACGTAAAAATATTTCGAAGTCCTACTATGGAATCTGGACAGAGCTAGAAATATAGCGGCCCAAAAATGTTGTCGCACTGAATTATTGTCCTTTATATGAGATTTACAAAGGAGTGGGCGAGAACCGATTTGCTCGATATTGCTTTATTGGTAACTCGGAAACTTTACTAGGGATCACTTTTACAGCCACCCTAATAAAACCGCGCTGCGCTTTTCAACTACCATTAACGACTTTTTTGGTTCTAACCCAAAAAAATTTGCATGCGTAGCTGCTCAGTTAAAAAAATATTTATATTTTTCAAGAGCGGATATATTTGAGGAATCTATACTACTTATAAAATAAAGCCGCTAAAAAGCTATGTACGGAATTGGCTTAGCACAGAATGCTCCGATTTGAAAGCGGTTTTTTGCATTTTAAAGCTTAGCTGTGTGAGATGGACTTTTTTTTTATATAATGTGAAGGAATATATAAAGGGGCGTGGACAAAATGTGGTGAAAAACATACATTTTTGGTTTACATCATAACCTAATCAACCGATTAGAATGAATCTTCCTTGAAGTTAAACTTTGAAATATTTACTTTCGTTCTGCATCAAAAAAAAATAGTTGATTTCTTTTTAATTTAACCAAAATTGTTTAAACAAAAGCAAAACGTTTTCCAAAAAAATATGTTTGTGTGTTTGTTCACTGCCAACCGAATAAGTCAGCGTGCTTTAAGCGACAGGTGTGGTGATCCATTCATTTGATGAATTCGCGAAAGAGCTCGGTAGCGTTACTTCGCTTCGGACGTATGTATGTATGTATGTATGCATGTATGTAATGTTATCCATTATGTTGTTTTATACATTATCAACCTGTGTGAAACAAGGTGCGGATTGCTAGTATTGTATATTTTAGTCTAGGTGAGGTAGCATTAAGAGCTTATATTTCTATAGTTTCTTTTAAACACTAAGGAGCAAGATTTGAGGGAGCTTAATGCGCATTCATACTTATGGCCTCAGCAGCTATTGACCTTTCCGCCCAAATGTATGCTATGTTCTTTTATTTGAGCTGCGTTAAAGTACAGAGCTGCTTCCGAAACCGGATAAGATCGAATTGAGCTTTCATTGAAAAATTCGTTTACGCCTGGAAGTATGCAATGAAATCAAATTAATTGTGTTTGACAATTCAGATTTTTCCAACAGTGTTGCAAAAACAAAGTTCGTACCGGATATCAAATATAGAATAAGCCGGGTACCGATGTATCTGTAGATACAAATGTAGATATAAATATTTCTTTAAACAAATGCAAAAAAAATGTACTTTAAATGATTTATCATATAGACTTATGACCGCTCTCGTGAAAGCCCAGTAAACATACAATTGCGATATTTATGTACAGGTAACCCTGCTAGACATGTATCAGTCAATTGAGGAATCAATTGACAGATATGGCTGATGGAAATATATGTCAGCCTGTAGAGCAAAATTTCCATCAATTTATGAGAGCAACATGACAAAACTGTATAAACAATTCGTATACGTGTACTGTTGTGCGTTTCGCTCTTACTAATGAAGTTTTGCATAAGGCTGTCCTTGTCTTTGACTGCCCGCTTTTCACTCAACCCTGTTATAGATATCAGTCAGCTTTGAGTAAATAAAGCTGAAGCAGAAACCTATCACGCCTGTATAAATAAAATTAGACCTGATTTAAAATTCATTCACATATTTATTTAAATATTATTTTTAATTAATTTTATTAATATAATATTAATTGTAGAACGCACTATGTAGTACTAAGGTAATATAATAATATAATACATTTTGATAATATATATGGCAGCGCATACACGTTGTTTAATTAATTTCATTAAATATAATAATAGAATATATAATATATCGAGTGAGACTTGTATGAGCGATATGGAATGTAGAATCTTGTTGTTGTAGCTGTTAAATGTGATCAACAATAAATTATATACAATCATACAAAGCTGCGTTGCCATTGTGGCGATGTTAATTTGAGTGCGTTAGTTTAAGGAGTATTTCTTGTTTATTTTCTTCTTTATAATTATTAAATTGATGCGCCTACATGTTGTTGTTCAACATCATTTATTAATATATATATAATTATCTGTGGCTTGTTCTTGTATACTGTGCATTGTTTTGTAAACGATGTTGCTCAACTACCCTTTCTTCGGTTTGTTGCAAATCGGAGATGGCTGCGTGTTGCACAAGCAACTCATCGGACATGTGCTTCTGTGTAGAAAGAAAAGTATTTTGTTAATAAATACCGTCAAGTAATAAAAATCGGAGTTAATAAGGGTATGCGATATAGATGATTCTAATAAATAAAGCAATAAATACTTAGTCCATGAACTAGACAATTTTTAAGTTTTGCTAAAGTTCTGACTCAAATATTTACATTAGAAAATTTCGTAACACAATAATTGCCACATTTCCACTTGTTTACCCAAAGCTCGTATACATTCTTTAAGTGCTAATAGTGATGAATTCGAATAGGACAATGTTTGCCAACATGTTCGCGCCGTATTGCCATGTTGAGCTTGAGTTCTTCGTCGGCGCTATCACCCACTTTGTCGGTTAAGCCCACTACTTGTACTGTAATAAAATAAACGTATAGCTTAATATAAAACCATTATCTACTCACCATAGCTGTACATAGTTTACGGAATGCTGCGCAAATGTGATCAACAATAAATTTTATAAAATATAAATGCAGTTGTGAAATTTGTAAACATTGTACAGGGTGTTTTTTTTACAGGTTTGTTTTTCGAATAGAGATAAAACTGGCATTTTGTGGTCAAATCTGGCAACTCTAATGTCATTTATGTTCAGTTTGGTTTGCCATTTCATCATGAACAGGTTGACAAAAGAACAACGCTTGCAAATCGTGCAAATTTATTTCGAAAATAATGGTTCAGTTCGCGAAGTTTACCGTGAGCTCCGTCCATTTTATGGTCGACATAATCGTCCAGCAGAGCAATTAATTCGGTTAACCATGGATCGTTTTCGCACTACGTTTACTCTATGTGATAATACGCATCCGCAGAGACGTCGAACAGTGCGCACCGAAGAAACAATTGCCGCTGTAGAGCAAAGTGTTGAAGAGGACCCGAATGAATCGATTCGCCACCGTGCACAGCAATTGGAGCTTTGTCCATCAACTTTATGGAAGATTTTGCGCAAAGATCTTGGCTTGCGACCTTACAAGATCCAGCTTGTGCAAGAATTAAAGCCGCGAGACCATGCAATGCGTCGTGATTTTGGTGTATGGGCCGAAAATGAGATTGATTTCGATGCTGATTTTCATCGCAAAATTTTGTTCAGTGATGAGGCTCATTTTTGGTTGAATGGCTACGTCAACAAGCAAAATTGCCGCATTTGGAGTGAAGAGAATCCACATGAGACCCTTGAAACGCCATTACATCCACAAAAACTGACTGTTTGGTGTGCTCTATGGGCTGGTGGAGTCATTGGGCCATACTTCTTCCGCAATAATGCTGGAGAGGCAGCTACCGTTAATGGAGACCGGTATAGAGCCATGATAACCGACTATTTTGTTCCCGAATTGGATGGCATGAATGTGGATGAGTTGTGGTTCCAACAAGACGGCGCTACATGCCACACAGCGCACGTCACAATCGATTTATTGAAGGAAACATTCGATGAGCGCATAATTTCGCGGAATGGACCTGTCAATTGGCCACCAAGGTCGTGTGATTTGACACCATTGGATTACTTTCTTTGGGGATATGTGAAGTCGCTCGTCTACACCAACAAACCAGAAACGTTAGGGGAATTGGAAGCCAACATTCGTGGCGTTATTGCCGACATACGGCCCCATATGCTCGAAAAAGTGGTTGAAAATTGGACCTGTAGAATTGGCTTTATTCGAGCCAGCCGCGGCGGCCACATGCCCGAAGTCATATTTAAACATTAATAGCATAAAATTATCCTTCCAATAAAGCCAAATTGATGGACCTTAAAACGATTTTCTTGTGTTTTATTTCAATTCGAAGTTCTATACCCCTAAAAAAACACCCTTTACTTTCAAGTATTTAAGCTGTGCGAGAATGGTAGTATTGTAAAGTGTGGTGCGTATAAGCTTTATGCGTGCAACAGAAGATATTTAGGTAACTGTTTCCTTTAGGAGACAACTGCTAAAACACTTCCAAAAATATCGGGAGAAGTATCAAACAACGCGTTTTGACTTCGGTATCAACAATCCGAAAGCGGATTTTCAATTTTTTGTTTCAGTGAAAAGTAAAAAATGTATTTATGTGCAGAACATCTTGTTGGGTAAGCGGCCTCCGGCCGCGCTTCAAAAAAATAACGGTAATTGTTTCCTTTAGGAGACAACTGCTAAAACTCGTCCGAAGTTATCGGGAAAGGTATCAAAAGACTCGGTAAAAATACGCTTCCGGATTGTTGATACCGAAGTCAAAACGCGTTGTTTGATACCCCTCCCGATATTTTTGGACGTGTTTTAGCAGTTGTCTCCTAAAGGAAACAATTATCAAAAAAACCTTTGGCCGGTCCAACACAGGCTACGCGGTCCACAGTATTTCTGGGCATAACACTTTTTTTGCACTTTTCGGTACACCCTAATCTGTGTATCCAACAACAACCACATGGAAATGACACAAAGTTTTCAACTTTGATTGCAAATATCTCTTCACTGAAACAAAAAATCGAAAATCCGCTTCCGGATTATTGTTACCGAGGTCATAACGCGTCTTTTCATACCTTTCCCGATAATTTCGGAAGCGTTTTAGCAATTGTCTCCTAAAGGACACAATCACCGAATCCAAGCCCTCAACAGCATATGCACTTACCTCTGAGGCATCTACATATGCTGATAAGAACATGTAATCGTTTCGCTCATTATCACCACATGCACCGCCTTCACACTCAACAACACTACCACGTAAAGCATAATTATGCTCTTCCAAAATTCCAATCTGGGCCACAGGAAACAAATCCTGACTAATATCCTCAGAAACCACACACTCCGCGTTTTCAGCTTCAAGCAAGCTTCTAAATTTATCTACGTTGGCTTCAAATAGCCTTTTTTCAGCACTAAGGCAGTTTCTTAAATGCCTTTTATTCATTTTGCACCTATTTTTACACAAAAACCCAACGAAAACATATTTTATAAAATTTTTTAGTCTTAGAAAAAAATGGCCGCGATTTTTTTGTTATGATGAACTGTCAAATCAAAAAGAAACGGAAGAAAATTATTTGTAATTGTAGAGGTATTGTCAAAAATGTTGTAAAAGTATTGGAGTATCCATCAGCATGCTCTAGCAGGGAATTATTAGATACAAGCTGAAAGTCTTCAACATTTTTAACTTATTTTGTTTTTTTCAATTTTTTTAACTCTAACTTAAATTTTTAAAATGCTTTGTTTAACGAAACGTTAGAAAGTTTGCAAAATTGGTTTATTTCAAAGTTCTAACCTCAATATATATGAACACAAAAAATGTCTTCTCAGTTTAAGCAAAAAAAAATGTTGTAATTCCAATGCGTTTTGGGCTTTATTTCAAAGAAAAAAAATGTCAATTGGAAGCAAGAAAAAGTGAGTAAGCAGTTTTGGATGCTGTCTTGCAAGCGCCAACTTCGCATTTGATTTTGAAAGGAAATTTAAAATTAAAAAAAAAATTTATTTTTGTTATTTTTCTCATAATTTGCAAAGTGCGTACGAAAAAAAACAGCATAATATGAATTATTTTTCCAAATATGTTTATGTTTCTGCTTTCTTTAAAAGTGCCTATGAAATATGCAAAAAGTAATATTTTCAGTATAATAATTCATAACATTTTTTGCAAATACCTAGTCTTCTTCTTCTTTAAATGGTCATATTTGGCAAAAAAATAATTTTTAAAATTTTTCAAAAACTTTTTCGAAAAACGTATTATTTATATTTATCTTTTTGAGATTAAAATTTTTTTTTCTGATATTTAAATTTTTTTTCTCTGATTTCTAAATTAACGAATACTACTAACCTTTTAAGTTTTTAGCAAAAAAAATTTTTTTGAAACCTTGAACTTTAAGTTTTTTTACAGCACTTGAATGTCTTCTCAAAAGTTTGGCCTTTATTTAAATTTGACAATTTATTTTTTACGAATATCGTGTATTTTTGAAGAGAATATTTGGCACTATGAAAAATATGAAATACAAAAATGGCACGGCGGAATGCGTAATGTAAACAATCCGCTGTCTGATATTTGGTAATACAAATTAGTGAAAAAATTTCAGCATTATTTTCAAAAATTTGTTTTTGAGTGTTAAAGAAAAGCATTTTCAACTTTAAAACCAAGTGATGCACTTAATTCTTGAAAAAATTTATAAAATTTTAAATTAAAACTCAAATTTTTGAATTAAAAATTAAACATTTTTTTTTTGTTTTAATTTTTTTTACTTAAGAATATTGGTGAAAGTTGCAAAACAGGAATTTTTCCAATTTCTCAGCAACGGTTTAAGCTAAAGAGAACGAACAAAAAGCCTCAAAAAACTCAATTGTTTACCAATATTATCGATTAATTTATGGAAATAATACCAGTAAGTTAAGTTTGGGGCTTCTTGTTACTTTCTTTTGATACCATATTGTATGCAAATATTAAGATTTGAAGCAGCCACATTTTGACCTAAATGTCAGTTATAGATAATTTTATGAAAAAAGGGGCAGCGGGTAGCACTGTCCACTTTCCTTAAATTGCTAACATCTCAATCTATATGAGCTTTATAAGAAATATCATTAGTCCAGATCGAATATAGTCAGAGTTATAACGAATAAAGGAATTTCAAAAAGTAAGAGCCGTTTTACACGAGGAAATTCTTAAATTCAATTCTGCTTTCATTCTCTTTTGTGTTTTCTATTCGCGTTTACAAGTGTAAATTTTTCTTGAAATCAATTGTGAAGCAAAAACGGCATACAAGCGGGAGAGAAACTTTTTCGCTTATGTTGCGGTAGACTGGAATTAAATAATTGAATCGCGTAAATCGCCTATAACTGTTCCTAAGACGCCCCCAACTCGCATTTTTTCCAAAGTACATAGCCGGATTGAAACCAGAAAGATGAATTTTGTGAACCCTTTCTTCTCTGCACTGAGGCGTATGTAACCCCTACGAAATGATATTCAACGCCTCTATTGGGACCTCGTAGAGCGTACAAATCGGTCAAAAAGCGACATTCCCGTAGACTGGTGGATCTTTTTCGAGCCTCTGCAAAGTTAATGAACCAATTCTAAAACAAATAACGAAGAAAACATGGCTCTCGGTTCATATTTAGCTTGCCAAAGCTGTCATTTATGATTTTCTTAAAACTTTTTCTCTTTCCTTTAAATGAAAATAATTTTGGCTTTTCAATTTGTTTACATTTCCATACTTTCCTCTCGGGAAAAATCCTAAACGTTGCAGAAAAGTAAACAAAATACTTTCACTGCTAAATCTTAATAGCGCCACCATGCCTATTCCCTGCTATGAACAAAATACAAAATTCGGCATTTAACCGTAAAACAAACATAAACATACTACACAACTACCTTGCGGGAAAAATCTCTAGTTCTGAACTGGTGCTTCTAGTTCGTTACGAACCTCTACTAGGTCGCCTTCAACCGTTAATCGAGCTTTGTATCAAATATGATACATTTAATTTTTTGTGAGGTCATAACTTTCGGCAGTGGTTTGGCAAACTCTCCGAGTGTATTTCTGCCATGACAGGCTTCTCAGCAAAAATTCGTCTCCTTTGTAGATGCCGTTCGGAGTCGGCAAAAAACTGTAGGTCCCACCAATTTGTAGGGAAAATTCAAATCGGCACACCACAAATTGGAAGAGAAGCTTGGCGCGAAAATCTCTTAGGAGGTTTATGATGATATACCTGTTGTATATCGCGCCATAGAGAGAGAGATAACTTTCGTTAAATGAAGTTTATCTACCCCATTCCTAGTTACTTTTTTATCTTGCTGCTGCTGTTATTTTAAAACATATTTCGAAAAAATTGAACAAGTAGGCCATGAGAAAGTCAAAATATTCATAATTCAAGCTATGTATCATTTTTGATACATGAGATATTTTGTATGTGTTTTTGCTACGTTACTTACCGTTTGGACCGCGATTGGTGAACATTTCTTTGTGCTTCAGTTATTGTGGTGTTTTCACAGTTTTTGCAAAATAATTTGTGGTCATCAATAAAAATAAAGTCACGTGCAAAGTTATTAGCTCTCGAAGAATTAGTAAGTGAGGTACTAGATGAAAGCGAAGAAGATGACGATGTTTCTGGACCTGGTGCAGAAATAGAAAGCAGTTCTTCTGAAAGCGATTTATCGAATTGGATGATAATTTTGGCAATAACTGTGTTGGTGGTCCATTGTTTGTTTCAAAAGATAGAATTAATTGGCGCAATGAGCCCTACGTCACTCGTAGATTGGGTGGTGAAAACGTCATGAAGTTACGTCCAGGTTGGTAGTTAATTTTTGTTTGATGATATGAAATGAAGTCTTTTGGTTTTCAGGTGTAACCAGATGTGCATCAAGTAGAGTGAAACACATCCGCGATTCATTCTTAATACTTTTTCCTTCGACGCTATCGACAACTATAATTGACAGTTCTAACAACTATGGAAGACATTTTCATGGCACCAACCATATCGAAATTGATAAGGAACTATTTCATGCGTACTTACCTATATTATTGTTGGCCGGTGTATACAAGTGAGTATGGTAGTGGCAAATATCTACCTTGTGGTTTCAGATTCAGAAATTAAACATTGCACGATTTATTTGATGAAAATATTGGCCGACCAGTATTTCGATCAATCATGTCTGAAAGAACATTTTGATATATTCACAAAATTATTCGTTTCGACACGACGCAGTCAAATAACCGATGACAAATTTTCACCAATTCGAAACCTTTGGAAAAAGTGGTCTGAGAGGCTTACCACATTATACAATCCAAACGATAATGTCACTGTAGATGAGCAATTGCTTGGATTTCATGGTCGATGTAAATTTCGTCAATACATACCATCGAAACCAGAGAGATATGGCTTGAAATTTTGGCTACTTGTGGATTGTGTGTGTTACGTATGGAAAATACAGCCATATTTGGAAAAAAATATGGCAGGTATTGCCGAAAGAAATCAAGGGGAACGAGTAGTTCTTGATTTAGTTCATGGGCTAAAAGGATATAACGTAACCATGGACAACTTTTTTTCACCACAATCCCTTGGAGAAAAACTGTTACAAAAGGACATGACGATAAATAGAAATAAAAGGTCTATTCCTCCAAAACTTTTGTAAAAACATCGCGCTTTATGAATCAACTTTTGTATTTACGCTTAATACCAGTCTAGTTTCATACATTAGTCACAAAAATAAATGTACAATTGTTATGAGCACAATGCATCGCACACCTAATGTTGCGAATGACTCCAAAAAGTTGCCTGAAATAATCTCTTATTATAACTCAACGAAGGGAGGTGTAGATACTGTTGATAAAATTCTTAGCTGCTACAGCTGCAAACGCAAAAATAATCGATGGACTATGGCTGTATTTTCTAACATAATCGATGTATCTGCTTTGAATGCATATATTATATATAACGAAATAGATCCGATTTGGATGCTTACTCAAAAACATACAAAGCGTAAATGCTATTTGCATGAACTACCAATGTCATTGGCAATGCCGTACATAGAAAAACGAAAAAGGGGCCCTAGAAACGAATTATCTGCTACGTTACTTTCGAAAAGTCAAAACATCCTCAATAATGATGATAGCGAAGCAGGTCCATCCAAGAAACGAAAAACTTGATTCGCCAAAAACAAACAGTGCAAGATGTCAAAGTTGTTATCATTCCGGAGCAAATAAAAATAAATGGACTTCATCACTCTGATACTTGTGCAAAAAACCATGTTGTAATGATAAACATAACAAAAAAATTTGCGTCGAATGCGTTAATAATATTGAAACTTGTCAAAATTTAAAAAAATATTTTCAATAAAAGAGTTAATAAAAATAATAAAATACTTTTTCTCTATAGATTTCAGTATGTATCAAAAATGATACATCGCCAGAACTATGAATTTTTTTTAAAGCTCGATCTACGGTTAAGCTCTTTTACATTTAATCAACTGGCGAATTTAACATGGTGATGACTTAGGCGATGGAAATTATCCCCCGCTGCATTGCATTTTTGACAGTTCCGAATTAGTTAAAAGTTGGACAGTTGGGATGTAGTTAGTTTGAAATTAAAAAAAAAAAATTGTTCTGAGAAGAATTCAATGATAGAAATACATTCAGAGAGTTTACGAAAAGACTGCCGACGGGCGACCCCGTTTTAAAAAACTTTTTTAAACTACTTTTGATGTTACCTGTACCAGGACTCGAACCTTGGGCCTCTTTGAGCCAAAATTATAAACCATTCTTTCATAATGTATACAAATATATGCTTTTCTCACACACTATCCATGCGTGTGCCATAGCTTATTGGGTAGAGCACTCGACTCTGATGAGGGACGCGTCGGTTGGACTACTACCTACTGAAGTTTAAAATTTGAACTAGGGATCTTAACAGTGACGACTTTAATAATAAAAGTCAAAATTGAATAGTTATTTTTTTATTTTTATTATAAAAGTCAAAAATAACGGTTGCAAATTACGTTTATTATAAAAGTCACATATAGGTATTTTTTTTTAGTTTTGAGTCAAAAGCATTCATTTTAGAGGGAAATTTTCTAGAATCCTCATGTTACAGTGCTAAGATGAACTTAGTTGTCCTGATGAATTTGATTATTTTACTGGGGTGGTTTTTAGTCCATAAAAACTGATTGAAACCTAATATTTTTGTTGATGTTTTGATTTTTATTTTTCATTAATTTTTGAAGAAAAGGAAAAAAACGTTGACGCAAAACCAAAAATTTGCGGGGAGTAACGGAAATATTTTTAGGTTAATAAGTACTCCATTAATGATAAACAAAGCTACTTGCCTTATTTTTATAAAAAGCACAAAATAAAAGTAATTTCAGATAAATATTCTTTGCATCGCAGGCATTACTTTGGTGCATTCAAATGTAAACCAGCGATATTCTTTCTATCTAACTTTTTGAAATGAAATTTTCCAAAATAATCACAAAACATTTTTTCCAAATGCGAATCCAAATGCTTTTTAATGATTACACAACTTCCGGTTTCGAACTAATAAGAATCTAGTTATTATCGCACTTGTTCTTACTAGCCACTTTATCCCTATTTCTGAACCAGAAATTGTTCTCACTGGTTACTGACTTCCGCACAGGGTATGTATCGTACGTACCCAAGCCATATGCCATACACAACAACAAAAAACCAATGCGATTTTACCGCTGACACCGACCGACGCTGATCAGCGATCAATGAACAATCGAACTGATTTAATCGTGCGGCAGCTTTGTAGGTGTACGCGTCGTTAATAAATAAAAATCAAATTTTAATCTTAATAAATACAAAATAAAATAAAATCTTTTGCAAATATTGTTAGTGGCATTCACTGTTTTGCAGCGCTGATAAGCTTAAATGTTCTGTGAGTCAATGAAGCACTCCCGTCTCAACAAATAGAATGCAAGTAAACAGTGAAAATGTGGCATGCTCCAGATGCGCTAATGTTGCTGTGGAAGTCACTAATATGGAGTTGCATCATACGCAAGATTATGTTGCAGCTAAGCCGTTGCTGGTAGCAAATGGCATGGCGCCGATTTCAAAAATCTTCATTGATGATCTAACCGAACGTAGACGTTTGTGGCGCATACCATGGTTTATTCTCATAATGTGTGGCATACAGGTAAAGTGAAGTTTGTTTTGAAGTTTGTTTTCAATAGAAGTGAAAAAGTGAATTTGTGAATGAATACTTGCGATATGGTGCCAAAGTAATGGTAGCTGAGGGGGCTACCTTAAGCGTGTAACGATTACGTAACTGCCACAAAATGTATGACTTTGATAAATGAGTAACTTTATTTGAGAAAATCGGAGTAGCTGTGAGGTAGTTTCTACCTTGAAATTACTTAGATTTAAGGTAGCATTACCGGTATAGAGAGCGTCGTAGTTATAAAAATTCGCACCATGTGAAAATAAAATTCTTTTTTTCAGGAATTTTTCGGATATTTATTTTATTGATCTATTCTGGTCAGAGAACAATCTAAATTAGTGTCAATCATCCAAATCGGTGCAGGCGTTCTTGAGTTATGAGCGTTGGAACTAACGCCACTTTCTTTTATATATAAAGATATACTCAAAAATATTACAAAAAAAATAAAGATAAAGTTTAAAAAAAATCTCAAATAATCAAAAGTAATGAAAACAACTTTTTTTTATTGTTTATGTTTTTTTTAATAATTGTAAGAAATCATGATTTTTTTGATTATTTTTTTAATTAATTTGAAAATAATCATTATTTAACAGTCTGCGTGCAACTTGATGGTGGATGTACCGATGTGATGCCTCTCACCACCCATCTTCTCCTTCCTTACGCAAGGAGGGGTTTTTCTTTTTTGGAGGAGAAACCATGGAAAGCCTTAAAGTCAGTCTGGGACTTGAACCAGCACTAAAATCAAGCAACAATAGATGTATCTTTCATTTTGTCTGATTAGTTCATCTGACGCCAGGCGGTTTGAATTGCAGTGTTTCCGGTCTTCAATTACAAGGCAATGACGTGGAGAGGCCGCGTCTTCAATCTTCACGTTTTGGTGTAGCTCAAGTGAAGTCAGGCGACCTGGGTGGCCAACGGAATGTGGAGTTTCTGGATATCAGCTTATTGGGAAATTTTCGTCGCAATTCTGTCATAACAGGTTGGGCTATATGAGGAGCTGCACCATCTTGTTGAAACCACACAGAGTTGAAAGAAATTCTCATTCGGCGTAATTCTGGATAGAAAAACTCTCTCAACATGCTCAAGTAACGGTCTCCAGTAACCGTAACGGTGTGACCGTTTTCTTCGAAGAAGTAGGGCCCGACAATGCAGCGTGATGAAACTGCACACCACACTGTGACACGAAGTGGATGCAATTCCGTCGCATGGAGTATCTGTGGGTTGGAAGCACTCCATATTCGACAATTTTGTTTGTTTATGTTGCCGTTTAAATCGAAATGGGCCTCGTCAGACATGAAAAGACAGTTCAACATGTTTCCATCCTCTTCCACCATTTGAAGCATCTTCTGGCAAAATTCCAAGCGAATTGGCAAGTCTGCAGCATTCAGTTTGTTGGCCATTTGAATTTTATATGGGAATAAGTCCACATCTTTGTGCATAATTGACTGTAATGACTGTCTGCTTACACCCATTTGAGCAGATAAGCTTCTTGTCGAAACACGTGGATTGTTTTGTATGGCAGCAGCTACAGCAGCGATTGTTTCCTCCGTTCGAACTGAAGGGTTTCGATGGTAAGGTCTTCTGTTGACTGTCCCATGCTCGGCAAAATTGTTTACAAGTCTTATTATGGTCCATCTGCTCGGAGGATTGCCGCCAAACGTGCGCCTATACTCTCTTTGAACCGAAACTACGGACTCCAGTGCGTGATAGCGGCGGACAATCCAAATTCTTGTTTCAGTGTCCCAGTTATCCATTTTTGTTAAATGTAAAAGTCAATCTGCAAAATAAAAAAAAAATTAACCAGATTCATTAAATAGAAAAAAAGTTATTTAATTTTTTTTTGGTAGCGGCTTTCATTAGCCATCCTGTACGCTAATTTTGCCCAGGATTTTGATTCTAGAAGTCGTGGGATAACAGGAAAGTTAATAATTTTCTTTATCGCCACTATCTAACCCCGGACCTTTATCAAATCGAAAAAAAAAAACTTTTATTTCGGTCCCTGATTTCTATTTCGCAACTGCTAAATTAGATATTTCTAGCGAAAATACTTATTCGTTCTGAAAGGTCACTGGGGCGTATGAGTACCAATAACTGCATTAAGTTGGACATCAATTGTGTTTGTGTGATCCCATGTTTGTATTTGGAATTGAGATCGTTTGGTCCGAAAAGAGATATCATACTTGTCATGTTCGGTTTCTCGTTTGCCATTTAAATCACATACGTTTTAATATAAAACAGCGAACCAGTAAATTACAACAAAAAATGAGTCAATTTTCCAACATTAATTATGACACAATTAAGGCAAAAAAAACCACAAAACAATTCACTTTTGAAGTGGTGGCGCTGTTACGATTAATTGCTGAGAAGCATCATTGTGAACTAGTGAGCGTGAGATTGTGTGTGCGTAGTAAAAGACTGCAAAAAGCGCTGGATTATGTGACATATTTGTGTTACTTTGAAATACTTTCG